>JAZKLR010000713.1:0-62615 GCA_037103525.1 Ganaspis brasiliensis
ATGGATTTATGGCAGTTTTGGGCAAGTCTCACCAGGGCATCTCCTCCCAAGTGAGAATGTATTGACTTGTGGCAATCTTGGGTAATTCTCCCCAGGGCATCTCCTCCCAAGTGAGAATGTATGGATTCGTGGCAGTCTTGGGAAAGTCGCCCCAGGACAAATCCTCCCAAGTGAGAATGTATGGACTTGTAGAAGTCTTGGACAAGTCGCCCCAGGACATCTCCTCCCAAGTGAGAATGTATGGACTTGTGGCAGTCTTGGGCAAGTCTCTCCAGGGCATCTCCTACCAAGTGAGAATGTATGGATTTGTGGCAGTTTTCGGCAAGTCTCACCAGGGCATCTCCTCCCAAGTGAGAATGTATGGACTTGTGGCAGTCTTGGGCAACTCTCCCCAGGGAATCTCCTCCCAATTGAGAATGTATGGATTCGTGGCAGTCTTGGGAAAGTCGCCCCAGGACAAATCCTCCCAAGTGAGAATGTATGGACTTGTAGAAGTCTTGGACAAGTCGCCCCAGGACATCTCCTCCCAAGTGAGAATGTATGGACTTGTGGCAGTCTTGGGCAAGTCTCTCCAGGGCATCTCCTACCAAGTGAGAATGTATGGATTTGTGGCAGTTTTTGGCAAGTCTGCCCAGGGCATTTCCCAAGTGAGAATGTATTGATTTCTGGCAGTCTTGGGCAAGTCTCCCCAGGGCATCTCCTCCCAAGTTAGATTGTATGGATTTGTGGCAGTTTTGGGCAAGTCTCACCAGGGCATCTCCTCCCAAGTGAGAATGTATGGACTTGTTGCAGTCTTGGGCAACTCTCCCCAGGGAATCTCCTCCCAATTGAGAATGTATGGATTCGTGGCAGTCTTGGGAAAGTCGCCTCAGGACAAATCCTCCCAAGTGAGAATGTATGGACTTGTAGAAGTCTTGGACAAGTCGCCCCAGGGCATGTTCTCCCAAGTTAGATTGTATGGATTTGTGGCAGTTTTGGGCAAGTCTCACCAGGGCATCTCCTCCCAAGTGAGAATGTATGGACTTGTGGCAGTCTTGGGCAACTCTCCCCAGGGAATCTCCTCCTAATTGAGAATGTATGGATTCGTGGCAGTCTTGGGAAAGTCGCCCCAGGACAAATCCTCCCAAGTGAGAATGTATGGACTTGTGGCAGTCTTGGACAAGTCTCTCCAGGGCATCTCCTACCAAGTGAGAATGTATGGACTTGTGGCAGTCTTGGGCAAGTCTCTCCAGGGCATTTTCCAAGTGAGAATCTATGGATTTCTGGCAGTCTTGGGCAAGTCTCCTCAGGGCATCTCCTCCCAAGTTAGATTGTATGGATTTGTTGCAGTTTTGGGCAAGTCTCACCAGGGCATCTCCTCCCAAGTGAGAATGTATGGACTTGTGGCAGTCTTGGGCAACTCTCCCCAGAGAATCCCCTCCCAATTGAGAATGTATGGATTCGTGGCAGTCTTGGGAAAGTCGCCCCAGGACAAATCCTCCCAAGTGAGAATGTATGGACTTGTAGAAGTCTTGGACAAGTCGCCCCAGGGCATCTCCTCCCAAGTTAGATTGTATGGATTTGTGGCAGTTTTGGGCAAGTCTCACCAGGGCATCTCCTCCCAAGTGAGAATGTATGGACTTGTGGCAGTCTTGGGCAACTCTCCCCAGGGAATCTCCTCCCAATTGAGAATGTATGGATTCGTGGCAGTCTTGGGAAAGTCGCCCCAGGACATCTCCTCCCAAGTGAGAATGTATGGATTTGTGGCAGTTTTCGGCAAGTCTGCCCAGGGCATTTCCCAAGTGAGAATGTATGGATTTCTGGCAGTCTTGGGCAAGTCTCCCCAGGGCATCTCCTCCCAAGTTAGATTGTATGGATTTGTGGCAGTTTTGGGCAAGTCTCACCAGGGCATCTCCTCCCAAGTGAGAATGTATGGACTTGTTGCAGTCTTGGGCAACTCTCCCCAGGGAATCTCCTCCCAATTGAGAATGTATGGATTCGTGGCAGTCTTGGGATAGTCGCCCCAGGACAAATCCTCCCAAGTGAGAATGTATGGACTTGTAGAAGTCTTTGACAAGTCGCCCCAGGGCATCTCCTCCCAAGTTAGATTGTATGGATTTGTGGCAGTTTTGGGCAAGTCTCACCAGGGCATCTCCTCCCAAGTGAGAATGTATGGACTTGTGGCAGTCTTGGGCAACTCTCCCCAGGGAATCTCCTCCCAATTGAGAATGTATGGATTCGTGGCAGTCTTGGGAAAGTCGCCCCAGGACAAATCCTCCCAAGTGAGAATGTATGGACTTGTGGCAGTCTTAGACAAGTCTCTCCAGGGCATCTCCTACCAAGTGAAAATGTATGGACTTGTGGCAGTCTTGGGCAAGTCTCTCCAGGGCATTTCCCAAGTGAGAATGTATGGATTTCTGGCAGTCTTGAGCAAGTCTCCCCAGGGCATCTCCTCCCAATTGAGAATATATGGATTTGTAGCAGTCTTGGGAAAGTCGCCCCAGGACAAATCCTCCCAAGTGAGAATGTATGGACTTGTGGCAATCTTGGGTAAGTCTCCCCAGGGCATCTCCTCCCAAGTGAGAATGTATGGATTCGTGGCAGTCTTGGGCAAGTCTCCCCAGGGCATCTCCTCCCCAGTGAGAATGTATGGATTTGTGGCAGTTTTCGGCAAGTCTGCTTAGGGCATTTCCCAAGTGAGAATGTATGGATTTGTGGCAGTCTTGGGCAAGTCTCCCCAGGGCATCTCCTCCCAAGTTAGATTGTATGGACTTGTGGCAGTCTTGGGCAACTCTCCCCAGGGAATCTCCTCCCAATTGAGAATGTATGGATTCGTGGCAGTCTTGGGAAAGTCGCCCCAGGACAAATCCTCCCGAATGAGAATGTATGGACTTGTGGCAATCTTGGGTAATTCTCCCCAGGGCATCTCCTCCCAAGTGAGAATGTATGGATTCGTGGCAGTCTTGGGCAAGCCTCCCGAGGGCATCTCCTCCCAAGTGAGAATGTATTGACTTGTGGCAATCTTGGGTAAGTCTCCCCAGGGCATCTCCTCCCAAGTGAGAATGTATTGACTTGTGGCAGTCTTGGAAAAGTCGCCCCAGGGCATCTCCTTCCAATTGAGAATGTATGGATTCGTAGCAGTCTTGGGAAAGTCGCCCCAGGACAAATCCTCCCAAGTGAGATTGTATGGACTGTTGGCAGTCTTGGACAAGTCGCCCCAGGACATATCCTCCCAAGTGAGAATGTATGGACTTGTGGCAGTCTTGGGCAAGTCTCTCCAGGGCATCTCCTACCAAGTGAGAATGTTTGGATTTGTGGCAGTCTTGGGCAAGTCTCCCCAGGGCATCTCCTCTTAAGTTAGATTGTATGGATTTGTGGCAGTTTTGGGCAAGTCTCACCAAGGCATCTCCTCCCAAGTGAGAATGTATGGACTTGTGGCAGTCTTGGGCAACTCTCCCCAGGGAATCTCCTCCCAATTGAGAATGTATGGATTCGTGGCAGTCTTGGACAAGTCGCCCCAGGGCATCTCCTCCCAAGTTAGATTGTATGGATTTGTGGCAGTTTTGGGCAAGTCTCACAAGGGCATCTCCTCCCAAGTGAGAATGTATGGACTTGTGGCAGTCTTGGGCAAGTCTCTCCAGGGCATCTCCTACCAAGTGAGAATGTATGGATTTGTGGCAGTTTTCGGCAAGTCTGCCCAGGGCATTTCCCAAGTGAGAATGTATGGATTCGTGGCAGTCTTGGACAAGTCGCCCCAGGGCATCTCCTCCCAAGTTAGATTGTATGGATTTGTGGCAGTTTTGGGCAAGTCTCACCAGGGCATCTCCTCCCAAGTGAGAATGTATGGACTTGTGGCAGTCTTGGGCAACTCTCCCCAGGGAATCTCCTTCCAATTGAGAATGTTTGGATTCGTGGCAGTCTTGGGAAAGTCGCCCCAGGACAAATCCTCCCAAGTGAGAATGTATGGACTTGTAGAAGTCTTGGACAAGTCGCCCCAGGGCATCTCCTCCCAAGTTTGATTGTATGGATTTGTGGCAGTTTTGGGCAAGTCTCACCAGGGCATCTCCTCCCAAGTGAGAATGTATGGACTTGTGGCAGTCTTGGGCAACTCTCCCCAGGGAATCTCCTCCCAATTGAGAATGTATGGATTCGTGGCAGTCTTGGGAAAGTCGCTCCAGGACAAATCCTCCCAAGTGAGAATGTATGGACTTGTGGCAGTCTTGGACAAGTCTCTCCAGGGCATCTCCTACCAAGTGAGAATGTATGGACTTGTGGCAGTCTTGGGCAAGACTCTCCAGGGCATTTCCCAAGTGAGAATGTATGGATTTCTGGCAGTCTTGGGCAAGTCTCCCCAGGGCATCTCCTCCCAAGTTAGATTGTATGGATTTGTGGCAGTTTTGGGCAAGTCTCACCAGGGCATCTCCTCCCAAGTGAGAATGTATGGACTTGTGGCAGTCTTGGGCAACTCTCCCCAGGGAATCTCCTCCCAATTGAGAATGTATGGATTCGTGGCAGTCTTGGGAAAGTCGCCCCAGGACAAATCCTCCCAAGTGAGAATGTATGGACTTGTAGAAGTCTTGGACAAGTCGCCCCAGGGCATCTCCTCCCAAGTTAGATTGTATTGGATTTGTGGCAGTTTTGGGCAAGTCTCACCAGGGCATCTCCTCCCAAGTGAGAATGTATGGACTTGTGGCAGTCTTGGGCAACTCTCCCCAGGGAATCTCCTCCCAATTGAGAATGTATGGATTCGTGGCAGTCTTGGGAAAGTCGCCCCAGGACAAATCCTCCCAAGTGAGAATGTATGGACTTGTAG
Source organism: Ganaspis brasiliensis (assembly GCA_037103525.1). Lineage (NCBI taxonomy): Eukaryota > Metazoa > Arthropoda > Insecta > Hymenoptera > Figitidae > Ganaspis > Ganaspis brasiliensis. The sequence goes on from JAZKLR010000713.1 coordinate 4,793, forward strand.
AAGTCTTGGGCAAGTCTCCCCAGGGCATCTCCTCTTAAGTTAGATTGTATGGATTTATGGCAGTTTTGGGTAAGTCTCACCAGGGCATCTCCTCCCAAGTGAGAATGTATGGACTTGTGGCAGTCTTGGGCAACTCTCCCCAGGGAATCTCCTCCCAATTGAGAATGTATGGATTCGTGGCAGTCTTGGGAAAGTCGCCCCAGGACAAATCCTCCCAAGTGAGAATGTATGGACTTGTGGCAATCTTGGGTAATTCTCCCCAGGGCATCTCCTCCCAAGTGAGAATGTATGGATTCGTGGCAGTCTTGGGCAAGTCTCCCCAGGGCATCTCCTCCAAAGTGAGAATGTATTGACTTGTGGCAATCTTGGGTAAGTCTCCCCAGGGCATCTCCTCCCAAGTGAGAATGTATTGACTTTTGGCAGTCTTGGAAAAGTCGCCCCAGGGCATCTCCTCCCAATTGAGAATGTATGGATTCGTAGCAGTCTTGGGAAAGTCGCCCCAGGACAAATCCTCCCAAGTGAGAATGTATGGACTTGTGGCAATCTTGGGAAGTCTCCCCAGGGCATCTCCTCCCAAGTGAGAATGTATGGATTCGTGGCAGTCTTGGGCAAGTCTCCCCAGGGCATCTCCTCCCAAGTGAGAATGTATTGACTTGTGGCAATCTTGGGTAAGTCTCCCCAGGGCATCTCATCCCAAGTGAGAATGTATGGATTCGTGGCAGTCTTGGGCAAGTCTCCCCAGGGCATCTCCTCCCAAGTGAGAATGTATTGACTTGTGGCAATCTTGGGTAATTCTCCCCAGGGCATCTCCTCCCAAGTGAGAATGTATGGATTCGTGGCAGTCTTGGGAAAGTCGCCCCAGGACAAATCCTCCCAAGTGAGAATGTATGGACTTGTAGAAGTCTTGGACAAGTCGCCCCAGGGCATCTCCTCCCAAGTTAGATTGTATGGATTTGTGGCAGTTTTGGGCAAGTCTCACCAGGGCATCTCCTCCCAAGTGAGAATGTATGGACTTGTGGCAGTCTTGGGCAACTCTCCCCAGGGAATCTCCTCCCAATTGAGAATGTATGGATTCGTGGCAGTCTTGGGAAAGTCGCCCCAGGACATCTCCTCCCAAGTGAGAATGTATGGATTTGTGGCAGTTTTCGGCAAGTCTGCCCAGGGCATTTCCCAAGTGAGAATGTATGGATTTCTGGCAGTCTTGGGCAAGTCTCCCCAGGGCATCTCCTCCCAAGTTAGATTGTATGGATTTGTGGCAGTTTTGGGCAAGTCTCACCAGGGCATCTCCTCCCAAGTGAGAATGTATGGACTTGTAGCAGTCTTGGGCAACTCTCCCCAGGGAATCTCCTCCCAATTGAGAATGTATGGATTCGTGGCAGTCTTGGGAAAGTCGCCCCAGGACAAATCCTCCCAAGTGAGAATGTATGGACTTGTAGAAGTCTTTGACAAGTCGCCCCAGGGCATCTCCTCCCAAGTTAGATTGTATGGATTTGTGGCAGTTTTGGGCAAGTCTCACCAGGGCATCTCCTCCCAAGTGAGAATGTATGGACTTGTGGCAGTCTTGGGCAACTCTCCCCAGGGAATCTCCTCCCAATTGAGAATGTATGGATTCGTGGCAGTTTTGGGAAAGTCGCCCCAGGACAAATCCTCCCAAGTGAGAATGTATGGACTTGTGGCAGTCTTAGACAAGTCTCTCCAGGGCATCTCCTACCAAGTGAAAATGTATGGACTTGTGGCAGTCTTGGGCAAGTCTCTCCAGGGCATTTCCCAAGTGAGAATGTATGGATTTCTGGCAGTCTTGAGCAAGTCTCCCCAGGGCATCTCCTCCCAATTGAGAATATATGGATTTGTAGCAGTCTTGGGAAAGTCGCCCCAGGACAAATCCTCCCAAGTGAGAATGTATGGACTTGTGGCAATCTTGGGTAAGTCTCCCCAGGGCATCTCCTCCCAAGTGAGAATGTATGGATTCGTGGCAGTCTTGGGCAAGTCTCCCCAGGGCATCTCCTCCCCAGTGAGAATGTATGGATTTGTGGCAGTTTTCGGCAAGTCTGCTTAGGGCATTTCCCAAGTGAGAATGTATGGATTTGTGGCAGTCTTGGGCAAGTCTCCCCAGGGCATCTCCTCCCAAGTTAGATTGTATGGACTTGTGGCAGTCTTGGGCAACTCTCCCCAGGGAATCTCCTCCCAATTGAGAATGTATGGATTCGTGGCAGTCTTGGGAAAGTCGCCCCAGGACAAATCCTCCCGAATGAGAATGTATGGACTTGTGGCAATCTTGGGTAATTCTCCCCAGGGCATCTCCTCCCAAGTAAGAATGTATGGATTCGTGGCAGTCTTGGGCAAGCCTCCCGAGGGCATCTCCTCCCAAGTGAGAATGTATTGACTTGTGGCAATCTTGGGTAAGTCTCCCCAGGGCATCTCCCCCCAAGTGAGAATGTATTGACTTGTGGCAGTCTTGGAAAAGTCGCCCCAGGGCATCTCCTTCCAATTGAGAATGTATGGATTCGTAGCAGTCTTGGGAAAGTCGCCCCAGGACAAATCCTCCCAAGTGAGATTGTATGGACTGTTGGCAGTCTTGGACAAGTCTCTCCAGGGCATCTCCTACCAAGTGAGAATGTTTGGATTTGTGGCAGTCTTGGGCAAGTCTCCCCAGGGCATCTCCTCTTAAGTTAGATTGTATGGATTTGTGGCAGTTTTGGGCAAGTCTCACCAAGGCATCTCCTCCCAAGTGAGAATGTATGGACTTGTGGCAGTCTTGGGCAAGTCTCCCCAGGGCATCTCCTCCCAAGTTAGATTGTATGGACTTGTGGCAGTCTTGGGCAACTCTCCCCAGGGAATCTCCTCCCAATTGAGAATGTATGGATTCGTGGCAGTCTTGGGAAAGTCGCCCCAGGACAAATCCTCCCGAATGAGAATGTATGGACTTGTGGCAATCTTGGGTAATTCTCCCCAGGGCATCTCCTCCCAAGTAAGAATGTATGGATTCGTGGCAGTCTTGGGCAAGCCTCCCGAGGGCATCTCCTCCCAAGTGAGAATGTATTGACTTGTGGCAATCTTGGGTAAGTCTCCCCAGGGCATCTCCTCCCAAGTGAGAATGTATTGACTTGTGGCAGTCTTGGAAAAGTCGCCCCAGGGCATCTCCTTCCAATTGAGAATGTATGGATTCGTAGCAGTCTTGGGAAAGTCGCCCCAGGACAAATCCTCCCAAGTGAGATTGTATGGACTGTTGGCAGTCTTGGACAAGTCGCCCCAGGACATATCCTCCCAAGTGAGAATGTATGGACTTGTGGCAGTCTTGGGCAAGTCTCTCCAGGGCATCTCCTACCAAGTGAGAATGTTTGGATTTGTGGCAGTCTTGGGCAAGTCTCCCCAGGGCATCTCCTCTTTAGTTAGATTGTATAGATTTGTGGCAGTTTTGGGCAAGTCTCACCAAGGCATCTCCTCCCAAGTGAGAATGTATGGACTTGTGGCAGTCTTGGGCAACTCTCCCCAGGGAATCTCCTCCCAATTGAGAATGTATGGATTCGTGGCAGTCTTGGACAAGTCGCCCCAGGGCATCTCCTCCCAAGTTAGATTGTATGGATTTGTGGCAGTTTTGGGCAAGTCTCACAAGGGCATCTCCTCCCAAGTGAGAATGTATGGACTTGTGGCAGTCTTGGGCAAGTCTCTCCAGGGCATCTCCTACCAAGTGAGAATGTATGGATTTGTGGCAGTTTTCGGCAAGTCTGCCCAGGGCATTTCCCAAGTGAGAATGTATGGATTCGTGGCAGTCTTGGACAAGTCGCCCCAGGGCATCTCCTCCCAAGTTAGATTGTATGGATTTGTGGCAGTTTTGGGCAAGTCTCACCAGGGCATCTCCTCCCAAGTGAGAATGTATGGACTTGTGGCAGTCTTGGGCAACTCTCCCCAGGGAATCTCCTTCCAATTGAGAATGTTTGGATTCGTGGCAGTCTTGGGAAAGTCGCCCCAGGACAAATCCTCCCAAGTGAGAATGTATGGACTTGTAGAAGTCTTGGACAAGTCGCCCCAGGGCATCTCCTCCCAAGTTTGATTGTATGGATTTGTGGCAGTTTTGGGCAAGTCTCACCAGGGCATCTCCTCCCAAGTGAGAATGTATGGACTTGTGGCAGTCTTGGGCAACTCTCCCCAGGGAATCTCCTCCCAATTGAGAATGTATGGATTCGTGGCAGTCTTGGGAAAGTCGCTCCAGGACAAATCCTCCCAAGTGAGAATGTATGGACTTGTGGCAGTCTTGGACAAGTCTCTCCAGGGCATCTCCTACCAAGTGAGAATGTATGGACTTGTGGCAGTCTTGGGCAAGACTCTCCAGGGCATTTCCCAAGTGAGAATGTATGGATTTCTGGCAGTCTTGGGCAAGTCTCCCCAGGGCATCTCCTCCCAAGTTAGATTGTATGGATTTGTGGCAGTTTTGGGCAAGTCTCACCAGGGCATCTCCTCCCAAGTGAGAATGTATGGACTTGTGGCAGTCTTGGGCAACTCTCCCCAGGGAATCTCCTTCCAATTGAGAATGTTTGGATTCGTGGCAGTCTTGGGAAAGTCGCCCCAGGACAAATCCTCCCAAGTGAGAATGTATGGACTTGTAGAAGTCTTGGACAAGTCGCCCCAGGGCATCTCCTCCCAAGTTAGATTGTATGGATTTGTGGCAGTTTTGGGCAAGTCTCACCAGGGCATCTCCTCCCAAGTGAGAATGTATGGACTTGTGGCAGTCTTGGGCAACTCTCCCCAGGGAATCTCCTCCCAATTGAGAATGTATGGATTCGTGGCAGTCTTGGGAAAGTCGCCCCAGGACAAATCCTCCCAAGTGAGAATGTATGGACTTGTAGAAGTCTTGGGCAAGTCTCCCCAGGGCATCTCCTCTTAAGTTAGATTGTATGGATTTATGGCAGTTTTGGGTAAGTCTCACCAGGGCATCTCCTCCCAAGTGAGAATGTATGGACTTGTGGCAGTCTTGGGCAACTCTCCCCAGGGAATCTCCTCCCAATTGAGAATGTATGGATTCGTGGCAGTCTTGGGAAAGTCGCCCCAGGACAAATCCTCCCAAGTGAGAATGTATGGACTTGTGGCAATCTTGGGTAATTCTCCCCAGGGCATCTCCTCCCAAGTGAGAATGTATGGATTCGTGGCAGTCTTGGGCAAGTCTCCCCAGGGCATCTCCTCCAAAGTGAGAATGTATTGACTTGTGGCAATCTTGGGTAAGTCTCCCCAGGGCATCTCCTCCCAAGTGAGAATGTATTGACTTTTGGCAGTCTTGGAAAAGTCGCCCCTGGGCATCTCCTCCCAATTGAGATTGTATGGATTCGTAGCAGTCTTGGGAAAGTCGCCCCAGGACAAATCCTCCCAAGTGAGAATGTATGGACTTGTGGCAATCTTGGGAAGTCTCCCCAGGGCATCTCCTCCCAAGTGAGAATGTATGGATTCGTGGCAGTCTTGGGCAAGTCTCCCCAGGGCATCTCCTCCCAAGTGAGAATGTATTGACTTGTGGCAATCTTGGGTAAGTCTCCCCAGGGCATCTCATCCCAAGTGAGAATGTATGGATTCGTGGCAGTCTTGGGCAAGTCTCCCCAGGGCATCTCCTCCCAAGTGAGAATGTATTGACTTGTGGCAATCTTGGGTAATTCTCCCCAGGGCATCTCCTCCCAAGTGAGAATGTATGGATTCGTGGCAGTCTTGGGAAAGTCGCCCCAGGACAAATCCTCCCAAGTGAGAATGTATGGACTTGTAGAAGTCTTGGACAAGTCGCCCCAGGGCATCTCCTCCCAAGTTAGATTGTATGGATTTGTGGCAGTTTTGGGCAAGTCTCACCAGGGCATCTCCTCCCAAGTGAGAATGTATGGACTTGTGGCAGTCTTGGGCAACTCTCCCCAGGGAATCTCCTCCCAATTGAGAATGTATGGATTCGTGGCAGTCTTGGGAAAGTCGCCCCAGGACATCTCCTCCCAAGTGAGAATGTATGGATTTGTGGCAGTTTTCGGCAAGTCTGCCCAGGGCATTTCCCAAGTGAGAATGTATGGATTTCTGGCAGTCTTGGGCAAGTCTCCCCAGGGCATCTCCTCCCAAGTTAGATTGTATGGATTTGTGGCAGTTTTGGGCAAGTCTCACCAGGGCATCTCCTCCCAAGTGAGAATGTATGGACTTGTAGCAGTCTTGGGCAACTCTCCCCAGGGAATCTCCTCCCAATTGAGAATGTATGGATTCGTGGCAGTCTTGGGAAAGTCGCCCCAGGACAAATCCTCCCAAGTGAGAATGTATGGACTTGTAGAAGTCTTTGACAAGTCGCCCCAGGGCATCTCCTCCCAAGTTAGATTGTATGGATTTGTGGCAGTTTTGGGCAAGTCTCACCAGGGCATCTCCTCCCAAGTGAGAATGTATGGACTTGTGGCAGTCTTGGGCAACTCTCCCCAGGGAATCTCCTCCCAATTGAGAATGTATGGATTCGTGGCAGTTTTGGGAAAGTCGCCCCAGGACAAATCCTCCCAAGTGAGAATGTATGGACTTGTGGCAGTCTTAGACAAGTCTCTCCAGGGCATCTCCTACCAAGTGAAAATGTATGGACTTGTGGCAGTCTTGGGCAAGTCTCTCCAGGGCATTTCCCAAGTGAGAATGTATGGATTTCTGGCAGTCTTGAGCAAGTCTCCCCAGGGCATCTCCTCCCAATTGAGAATATATGGATTTGTAGCAGTCTTGGGAAAGTCGCCCCAGGACAAATCCTCCCAAGTGAGAATGTATGGACTTGTGGCAATCTTGGGTAAGTCTCCCCAGGGCATCTCCTCCCAAGTGAGAATGTATGGATTCGTGGCAGTCTTGGGCAAGTCTCCCCAGGGCATCTCCTCCCCAGTGAGAATGTATGGATTTGTGGCAGTTTTCGGCAAGTCTGCTTAGGGCATTTCCCAAGTGAGAATGTATGGATTTGTGGCAGTCTTGGGCAAGTCTCCCCAGGGCATCTCCTCCCAAGTTAGATTGTATGGACTTGTGGCAGTCTTGGGCAACTCTCCCCAGGGAATCTCCTCCCAATTGAGAATGTATGGATTCGTGGCAGTCTTGGGAAAGTCGCCCCAGGACAAATCCTCCCGAATGAGAATGTATGGACTTGTGGCAATCTTGGGTAATTCTCCCCAGGGCATCTCCTCCCAAGTAAGAATGTATGGATTCGTGGCAGTCTTGGGCAAGCCTCCCGAGGGCATCTCCTCCCAAGTGAGAATGTATTGACTTGTGGCAATCTTGGGTAAGTCTCCCCAGGGCATCTCCTCCCAAGTGAGAATGTATTGACTTGTGGCAGTCTTGGAAAAGTCGCCCCAGGGCATCTCCTTCCAATTGAGAATGTATGGATTCGTAGCAGTCTTGGGAAAGTCGCCCCAGGACAAATCCTCCCAAGTGAGATTGTATGGACTGTTGGCAGTCTTGGACAAGTCGCCCCAGGACATATCCTCCCAAGTGAGAATGTATGGACTTGTGGCAGTCTTGGGCAAGTCTCTCCAGGGCATCTCCTACCAAGTGAGAATGTTTGGATTTGTGGCAGTCTTGGGCAAGTCTCCCCAGGGCATCTCCTCTTAAGTTAGATTGTATGGATTTGTGGCAGTTTTGGGCAAGTCTCACCAAGGCATCTCCTCCCAAGTGAGAATGTATGGACTTGTGGCAGTCTTGGGCAACTCTCCCCAGGGAATCTCCTCCCAATTGAGAATGTATGGATTCGTGGCAGTCTTGGGCAACTCTCCCCAGGGAATCTCCTCCCAATTGAGAATGTATGGATTCGTGGCAGTCTTGGGCAAGTCTCACAAGGGCATCTCCTCCCAAGTGAGAATGTATGGACTTGTGGCAGTCTTGGGCAAGTCTCTCCAGGGCATCTCCTACCAAGTGAGAATGTATGGATTTGTGGCAGTTTTCGGCAAGTCTGCCCAGGGCATTTCCCAAGTGAGAATGTATGGATTCGTGGCAGTCTTGGACAAGTCGCCCCAGGGAATCTCCTCCCAATTGAGAATGTATGGATTCGTGGCAGTCTTGGGAAAGTCGCCCCAGGACAAATCCTCCCGAATGAGAATGTATGGACTTGTGGCAATCTTGGGTAATTCTCCCCAGGGCATCTCCTCCCAAGTAAGAATGTATGGATTCGTGGCAGTCTTGGGCAAGCCTCCCGAGGGCATCTCCTCCCAAGTGAGAATGTATTGACTTGTGGCAATCTTGGGTAAGTCTCCCCAGGGCATCTCCTCCCAAGTGAGAATGTATTGACTTGTGGCAGTCTTGGAAAAGTCGCCCCAGGGCATCTCCTTCCAATTGAGAATGTATGGATTCGTAGCAGTCTTGGGAAAGTCGCCCCAGGACAAATCCTCCCAAGTGAGATTGTATGGACTGTTGGCAGTCTTGGACAAGTCGCCCCAGGACATATCCTCCCAAGTGAGAATGTATGGACTTGTGGCAGTCTTGGGCAAGTCTCTCCAGGGCATCTCCTACCAAGTGAGAATGTTTGGATTTGTGGCAGTCTTGGGCAAGTCTCCCCAGGGCATCTCCTCTTAAGTTAGATTGTATGGATTTATGGCAGTTTTGGGCAAATCTCACCAGGGCATCTCCTCCCAAGTGAGAATGTATTGACTTGTGGCAATCTTGGGCAAGTCTCCCCAGGGCATCTCCTCCCAAGTTAGATTGTATGGATTTGTGGCAGTTTTGGGCAAGTCTCACCAGGGCATCTCCTCCCAAGTGAGAATGTATGGACTTGTAGCAGGCTTGGGCAACTCTCCCCAGGGAATCTCCTCCCAATTGAGAATGTATGGATTCGTGGCAGTCTTGGGAAAGTCGCCCCAGGACAAATCCTCCCAAGTGAGAATGTATGGACTTGTAGAAGTCTTTGACAAGTCGCCCCAGGGCATCTCCTCCCAAGTTAGATTGTATGGATTTGTGGCAGTTTTGGGCAAGTCTCACCAGGGCATCTCCTCCCAAGTGAGAATGTATGGACTTGTGGCAGTCTTGGGCAACTCTCCCCAGGGAATCTCCTCCCAATTGAGAATGTATGGATTCGTGGCAGTTTTGGGAAAGTCGCCCCAGGACAAATCCTCCCAAGTGAGAATGTATGGACTTGTGGCAGTCTTAGACAAGTCTCTCCAGGGCATCTCCTACCAAGTGAAAATGTATGGACTTGTGGCAGTCTTGGGCAAGTCTCTCCAGGGCATTTCCCAAGTGAGAATGTATGGATTTCTGGCAGTCTTGGGCAAGTCTCCCCAGGGCATCTCCTCCCAAGTTAGATTGTATGGACTTGTGGCAGTCTTGGGCAACTCTCCCCAGGGAATCTCCTCCCAATTGAGAATGTATGGATTCGTGGCAGTCTTGGGAAAGTCGCCCCAGGACAAATCCTCCCGAATGAGAATGTATTGACTTGTGGCAATCTTGGGTAATTCTCCCCAGGGCATCTCCTCCCAAGTAAGAATGTATGGATTCGTGGCAGTCTTGGGCAAGCCTCCCGAGGGCATCTCCTCCCAAGTGAGAATGTATTGACTTGTGGCAATCTTGGGTAAGTCTCCCCAGGGCATCTCCTCCCAAGTGAGAATGTATTGACTTGTGGCAGTCTTGGAAAAGTCGCCCCAGGGCATCTCCTTCCAATTGAGAATGTATGGATTCGTAGCAGTCTTGGGAAAGTCGCCCCAGGACAAATCCTCCCAAGTGAGATTGTATGGACTGTTGGCAGTCTTGGACAAGTCGCCCCAGGACATATCCTCCCAAGTGAGAATGTATGGACTTGTGGCAGTCTTGGGCAAGTCTCTCCAGGGCATCTCCTACCAAGTGAGAATGTTTGGATTTGTGGCAGTCTTGGGCAAGTCTCCCCAGGGCATCTCCTCTTAAGTTAGATTGTATAGATTTGTGGCAGTTTTGGGCAAGTCTCACCAAGGCATCTCCTCCCAAGTGAGAATGTATGGACTTGTGGCAGTCTTGGGCAACTCTCCCCAGGGAATCTCCTCCCAATTGAGAATGTATGGATTCGTGGCAGTCTTGGACAAGTCGCCCCAGGGCATCTCCTCCCAAGTTAGATTGTATGGATTTGTGGCAGTTTTGGGCAAGTCTCACAAGGGCATCTCCTCCCAAGTGAGAATGTATGGACTTGTGGCAGTCTTGGGCAAGTCTCTCCAGGGCATCTCCTACCAAGTGAGAATGTATGGATTTGTGGCAGTTTTCGGCAAGTCTGCCCAGGGCATTTCCCAAGTGAGAATGTATGGATTCGTGGCAGTCTTGGACAAGTCGCCCCAGGGCATCTCCTCCCAAGTTAGATTGTATGGATTTGTGGCAGTTTTGGGCAAGTCTCACCAGGGCATCTCCTCCCAAGTGAGAATGTATGGACTTGTGGCAGTCTTGGGCAACTCTCCCCAGGGAATCTCCTTCCAATTGAGAATGTTTGGATTCGTGGCAGTCTTGGGAAAGTCGCCCCAGGACAAATCCTCCCAAGTGAGAATGTATGGACTTGTAGAAGTCTTGGACAAGTCGCCCCAGGGCATCTCCTCCCAAGTTTGATTGTATGGATTTGTGGCAGTTTTGGGCAAGTCTCACCAGGGCATCTCCTCCCAAGTGAGAATGTATGGACTTGTGGCAGTCTTGGGCAACTCTCCCCAGGGAATCTCCTCCCAATTGAGAATGTATGGATTCGTGGCAGTCTTGGGAAAGTCGCTCCAGGACAAATCCTCCCAAGTGAGAATGTATGGACTTGTGGCAGTCTTGGACAAGTCTCTCCAGGGCATCTCCTACCAAGTGAGAATGTATGGACTTGTGGCAGTCTTGGGCAAGACTCTCCAGGGCATTTCCCAAGTGAGAATGTATGGATTTCTGGCAGTCTTGGGCAAGTCTCCCCAGGGCATCTCCTCCCAAGTTAGATTGTATGGATTTGTGGCAGTTTTGGGCAAGTCTCACCAGGGCATCTCCTCCCAAGTGAGAATGTATGGACTTGTGGCAGTCTTGGGCAACTCTCCCCAGGGAATCTCCTCCCAATTGAGAATGTATGGATTCGTGGCAGTCTTGGGAAAGTCGCCCCAGGACAAATCCTCCCAAGTGAGAATGTATGGACTTGTAGAAGTCTTGGACAAGTCGCCCCAGGGCATCTCCTCCCAAGTTAGATTGTATGGATTTGTGGCAGTTTTGGGCAAGTCTCACCAGGGCATCTCCTCCCAAGTGAGAATGTATGGACTTGTGGCAGTCTTGGGCAACTCTCCCCAGGGAATCTCCTCCCAATTGAGAATGTATGGATTCGTGGCAGTCTTGGGAAAGTCGCCCCAGGACAAATCCTCCCAAGTGAGAATGTATGGACTTGTAGAAGTCTTGGGCAAGTCTCCCCAGGGCATCTCCTCTTAAGTTAGATTGTATGGATTTATGGCAGTTTTGGGTAAGTCTCACCAGGGCATCTCCTCCCAAGTGAGAATGTATGGACTTGTGGCAGTCTTGGGCAACTCTCCCCAGGGAATCTCCTCCCAATTGAGAATGTATGGATTCGTGGCAGTCTTGGGAAAGTCGCCCCAGGACAAATCCTCCCAAGTGAGAATGTATGGACTTGTGGCAATCTTGGGTAATTCTCCCCAGGGCATCTCCTCCCAAGTGAGAATGTATGGATTCGTGGCAGTCTTGGGCAAGTCTCCCCAGGGCATCTCCTCCAAAGTGAGAATGTATTGACTTGTGGCAATCTTGGGTAAGTCTCCCCAGGGCATCTCCTCCCAAGTGAGAATGTATTGACTTTTGGCAGTCTTGGAAAAGTCGCCCCTGGGCATCTCCTCCCAATTGAGATTGTATGGATTCGTAGCAGTCTTGGGAAAGTCGCCCCAGGACAAATCCTCCCAAGTGAGAATGTATGGACTTGTGGCAATCTTGGGAAGTCTCCCCAGGGCATCTCCTCCCAAGTGAGAATGTATGGATTCGTGGCAGTCTTGGGCAAGTCTCCCCAGGGCATCTCCTCCCAAGTGAGAATGTATTGACTTGTGGCAATCTTGGGTAAGTCTCCTCAGGGCATCTCATCCCAAGTGAGAATGTATGGATTCGTGGCAGTCTTGGGCAAGTCTCCCCAGGGCATCTCCTCCCAAGTGAGAATGTATTGACTTGTGGCAATCTTGGGTAATTCTCCCCAGGGCATCTCCTCCCAAGTGAGAATGTATGGATTCGTGGCAGTCTTGGGAAAGTCGCCCCAGGACAAATCCTCCCAAGTGAGAATGTATGGACTTGTAGAAGTCTTGGACAAGTCGCCCCAGGGCATCTCCTCCCAAGTTAGATTGTATGGATTTGTGGCAGTTTTGGGCAAGTCTCACCAGGGCATCTCCTCCCAAGTGAGAATGTATGGACTTGTGGCAGTCTTGGGCAACTCTCCCCAGGGAATCTCCTCCCAATTGAGAATGTATGGATTCGTGGCAGTCTTGGGAAAGTCGCCCCAGGACATCTCCTCCCAAGTGAGAATGTATGGATTTGTGGCAGTTTTCGGCAAGTCTGCCCAGGGCATTTCCCAAGTGAGAATGTATGGATTTCTGGCAGTCTTGGGCAAGTCTCCCCAGGGCATCTCCTCCCAAGTTAGATTGTATGGATTTGTGGCAGTTTTGGGCAAGTCTCACCAGGGCATCTCCTCCCAAGTGAGAATGTATGGACTTGTAGCAGTCTTGGGCAACTCTCCCCAGGGAATCTCCTCCCAATTGAGAATGTATGGATTCGTGGCAGTCTTGGGAAAGTCGCCCCAGGACAAATCCTCCCAAGTGAGAATGTATGGACTTGTAGAAGTCTTTGACAAGTCGCCCCAGGGCATCTCCTCCCAAGTTAGATTGTATGGATTTGTGGCAGTTTTGGGCAAGTCTCACCAGGGCATCTCCTCCCAAGTGAGAATGTATGGACTTGTGGCAGTCTTGGGCAACTCTCCCCAGGGAATCTACTCCCAATTGAGAATGTATGGATTCGTGGCAGTTTTGGGAAAGTCGCCCCAGGACAAATCCTCCCAAGTGAGAATGTATGGACTTGTGGCAGTCTTAGACAAGTCTCTCCAGGGCATCTCCTACCAAGTGAAAATGTATGGACTTGTGGCAGTCTTGGGCAAGTCTCTCCAGGGCATTTCCCAAGTGAGAATGTATGGATTTCTGGCAGTCTTGAGCAAGTCTCCCCAGGGCATCTCCTCCCAATTGAGAATATATGGATTTGTAGCAGTCTTGGGAAAGTCGCCCCAGGACAAATCCTCCCAAGTGAGAATGTATGGACTTGTGGCAATCTTGGGTAAGTCTCCCCAGGGCATCTCCTCCCAAGTGAGAATGTATGGATTCGTGGCAGTCTTGGGCAAGTCTCCCCAGGGCATCTCCTCCCCAGTGAGAATGTATGGATTTGTGGCAGTTTTCGGCAAGTCTGCTTAGGGCATTTCCCAAGTGAGAATGTATGGATTTGTGGCAGTCTTGGGCAAGTCTCCCCAGGGCATCTCCTCCCAAGTTAGATTGTATGGACTTGTGGCAGTCTTGGGCAACTCTCCCCAGGGAATCTCCTCCCAATTGAGAATGTATGGATTCGTGGCAGTCTTGGGAAAGTCGCCCCAGGACAAATCCTCCCGAATGAGAATGTATGGACTTGTGGCAATCTTGGGTAATTCTCCCCAGGGCATCTCCTCCCAAGTAAGAATGTATGGATTCGTGGCAGTCTTGGGCAAGCCTCCCGAGGGCATCTCCTCCCAAGTGAGAATGTATTGACTTGTGGCAATCTTGGGTAAGTCTCCCCAGGGCATCTCCTCCCAAGTGAGAATGTATTGACTTGTGGCAGTCTTGGAAAAGTCGCCCCAGGGCATCTCCTTCCAATTGAGAATGTATGGATTCGTAGCAGTCTTGGGAAAGTCGCCCCAGGACAAATCCTCCCAAGTGAGATTGTATGGACTGTTGGCAGTCTTGGACAAGTCGCCCCAGGACATATCCTCCCAAGTGAGAATGTATGGACTTGTGGCAGTCTTGGGCAAGTCTCTCCAGGGCATCTCCTACCAAGTGAGAATGTTTGGATTTGTGGCAGTCTTGGGCAAGTCTCCCCAGGGCATCTCCTCTTAAGTTAGATTGTATGGATTTGTGGCAGTTTTGGGCAAGTCTCACCAAGGCATCTCCTCCCAAGTGAGAATGTATGGACTTGTGGCAGTCTTGGGCAACTCTCCCCAGGGAATCTCCTCCCAATTGAGAATGTATGGATTCGTGGCAGTCTTGGGCAACTCTCCCCAGGGAATCTCCTCCCAATTGAGAATGTATGGATTCGTGGCAGTCTTGGGCAAGTCTCACAAGGGCATCTCCTCCCAAGTGAGAATGTATGGACTTGTGGCAGTCTTGGGCAAGTCTCTCCAGGGCATCTCCTACCAAGTGAGAATGTATGGATTTGTGGCAGTTTTCGGCAAGTCTGCCCAGGGCATTTCCCAAGTGAGAATGTATGGATTCGTGGCAGTCTTGGACAAGTCGCCCCAGGGAATCTCCTCCCAATTGAGAATGTATGGATTCGTGGCAGTCTTGGGAAAGTCGCCCCAGGACAAATCCTCCCGAATGAGAATGTATGGACTTGTGGCAATCTTGGGTAATTCTCCCCAGGGCATCTCCTCCCAAGTAAGAATGTATGGATTCGTGGCAGTCTTGGGCAAGCCTCCCGAGGGCATCTCCTCCCAAGTGAGAATGTATTGACTTGTGGCAATCTTGGGTAAGTCTCCCCAGGGCATCTCCTCCCAAGTGAGAATGTATTGACTTGTGGCAGTCTTGGAAAAGTCGCCCCAGGGCATCTCCTTCCAATTGAGAATGTATGGATTCGTAGCAGTCTTGGGAAAGTCGCCCCAGGACAAATCCTCCCAAGTGAGATTGTATGGACTGTTGGCAGTCTTGGACAAGTCGCCCCAGGACATATCCTCCCAAGTGAGAATGTATGGACTTGTGGCAGTCTTGGGCAAGTCTCTCCAGGGCATCTCCTACCAAGTGAGAATGTTTGGATTTGTGGCAGTCTTGGGCAAGTCTCCCCAGGGCATCTCCTCTTAAGTTAGATTGTATGGATTTATGGCAGTTTTGGGCAAATCTCACCAGGGCATCTCCTCCCAAGTGAGAATGTATTGACTTGTGGCAATCTTGGGCAAGTCTCCCCAGGGCATCTCCTCCCAAGTTAGATTGTATGGATTTGTGGCAGTTTTGGGCAAGTCTCACCAGGGCATCTCCTCCCAAGTGAGAATGTATGGACTTGTAGCAGGCTTGGGCAACTCTCCCCAGGGAATCTCCTCCCAATTGAGAATGTATGGATTCGTGGCAGTCTTGGGAAAGTCGCCCCAGGACAAATCCTCCCAAGTGAGAATGTATGGACTTGTAGAAGTCTTTGACAAGTCGCCCCAGGGCATCTCCTCCCAAGTTAGATTGTATGGATTTGTGGCAGTTTTGGGCAAGTCTCACCAGGGCATCTCCTCCCAAGTGAGAATGTATGGACTTGTGGCAGTCTTGGGCAACTCTCCCCAGGGAATCTCCTCCCAATTGAGAATGTATGGATTCGTGGCAGTTTTGGGAAAGTCGCCCCAGGACAAATCCTCCCAAGTGAGAATGTATGGACTTGTGGCAGTCTTAGACAAGTCTCTCCAGGGCATCTCCTACCAAGTGAAAATGTATGGACTTGTGGCAGTCTTGGGCAAGTCTCTCCAGGGCATTTCCCAAGTGAGAATGTATGGATTTCTGGCAGTCTTGAGCAAGTCTCCCCAGGGCATCTCCTCCCAATTGAGAATATATGGATTTGTAGCAGTCTTGGGAAAGTCGCCCCAGGACAAATCCTCCCAAGTGAGAATGTATGGACTTGTGGCAATCTTGGGTAAGTCTCCCCAGGGCATCTCCTCCCAAGTGAGAATGTATGGATTCGTGGCAGTCTTGGGCAAGTCTCCCCAGGGCATCTCCTCCCCAGTGAGAATGTATGGATTTGTGGCAGTTTTCGGCAAGTCTGCTTAGGGCATTTCCCAAGTGAGAATGTATGGATTTGTGGCAGTCTTGGGCAAGTCTCCCCAGGGCATCTCCTCCCAAGTTAGATTGTATGGACTTGTGGCAGTCTTGGGCAACTCTCCCCAGGGAATCTCCTCCCAATTGAGAATGTATGGATTCGTGGCAGTCTTGGGAAAGTCGCCCCAGGACAAATCCTCCCGAATGAGAATGTATGGACTTGTGGCAATCTTGGGTAATTCTCCCCAGGGCATCTCCTCCCAAGTAAGAATGTATGGATTCGTGGCAGTCTTGGGCAAGCCTCCCGAGGGCATCTCCTCCCAAGTGAGAATGTATTGACTTGTGGCAATCTTGGGTAAGTCTCCCCAGGGCATCTCCTCCCAAGTGAGAATGTATTGACTTGTGGCAGTCTTGGAAAAGTCGCCCCAGGGCATCTCCTTCCAATTGAGAATGTATGGATTCGTAGCAGTCTTGGGAAAGTCGCCCCAGGACAAATCCTCCCAAGTGAGATTGTATGGACTGTTGGCAGTCTTGGACAAGTCGTCCCAGGACATATCCTCCCAAGTGAGAATGTATGGACTTGTGGCAGTCTTGGGCAAGTCTCTCCAGGGCATCTCCTACCAAGTGAGAATGTTTGGATTTGTGGCAGTCTTGGGCAAGTCTCCCCAGGGCATCTCCTCTTAAGTTAGATTGTATGGATTTGTGGCAGTTTTGGGCAAGTCTCACCAAGGCATCTCCTCCCAAGTGAGAATGTATGGACTTGTGGCAGTCTTGGGCAACTCTCCCCAGGGAATCTCCTCCCAATTGAGAATGTATGGATTCGTGGCAGTCTTGGACAAGTCGCCCCAGGGCATCTCCTCCCAAGTTAGATTGTATGGATTTGTGGCAGTTTTGGGCAAGTCTCACAAGGGCATCTCCTCCCAAGTGAGAATGTATGGACTTGTGGCAGTCTTGGGCAAGTCTCTCCAGGGCATCTCCTACCAAGTGAGAATGTATGGATTTGTGGCAGTTTTCGGCAAGTCTGCCCAGGGCATTTCCCAAGTGAGAATGTATGGATTCGTGGCAGTCTTGGACAAGTCGCCCCAGGGCATCTCCTCCCAAGTTAGATTGTATGGATTTGTGGCAGTTTTGGGCAAGTCTCACCAGGGCATCTCCTCCCAAGTGAGAATGTATGGACTTGTGGCAGTCTTGGGCAACTCTCCCCAGGGAATCTCCTCCCAATTGAGAATGTTTGGATTCGTGGCAGTCTTGGGAAAGTCGCCCCAGGGCATCTCCTCCCAAGTGAGAATGTATTGACTTGTGGCAGTCTTGGAAAAGTCGCCCCAGGGCATCTCCTCCCAATTGAGAATGTATGGATTCGTAGCAGTCTTGGGAAAGTCGCCCCAGGACAAATCCTCCCAAGTGAGAATGTATGGACTTGTGGCAATCTTGGGAAGTCTCCCCAGGGCATCTCCTCCCAAGTGAGAATGTATGGATTCGTGGCAGTCTTGGGCAAGTCTCCCCAGGGCATCTCCTCCCAAGTGAGAATGTATTGACTTGTGGCAATCTTGGGTAAGTCTCCCCAGGGCATCTCATCCCAAGTGAGAATGTATGGATTCGTGGCAGTCTTGGGCAAGTCTCCCCAGGGCATCTCCTCCCAAGTGAGAATGTATTGACTTGTGGCAATCTTGGGTAATTCTCCCCAGGGCATCTCCTCCCAAGTGAGAATGTATGGATTCGTGGCAGTCTTGGGAAAGTCGCCCCAGGACAAATCCTCCCAAGTGAGAATGTATGGACTTGTAGAAGTCTTGGACAAGTCGCCCCAGGGCATCTCCTCCCAAGTTAGATTGTATGGATTTGTGGCAGTTTTGGGCAAGTCTCACCAGGGCATCTCCTCCCAAGTGAGAATGTATGGATTCGTGGCAGTCTTGGGAAAGTCGCCCCAGGACAAATCCTCCCAAGTGAGAATGTATGGACTTGTAGAAGTCTTGGGCAAGTCTCCCCAGGGCATCTCCTCTTAAGTTAGATTGTATGGATTTATGTCAGTTTTGGGTAAGTCTCACCAGGGCATCTCCTCCCAAGTGAGAATGTATGGACTTGTGGCAGTCTTGGGCAACTCTCCCCAGGGAATCTCCTCCCAATTGAGAATGTATGGATTCGTGGCAGTCTTGGGCAAGTCTCCCCAGGGCATCTCCTCCAAAGTGAGAATGTATTGACTTGTGGCAATCTTGGGTAAGTCTCCCCAGGGCATCTCCTCCCAAGTGAGAATGTATTGACTTTTGGCAGTCTTGGAAAAGTCGCCCCAGGGCATCTCCTCCCAATTGAGAATGTATGGATTCGTAGCAGTCTTGGGAAAGTCGCCCCAGGACAAATCCTCCCAAGTGAGAATGTATGGACTTGTGGCAATCTTGGGAAGTCTCCCCAGGGCATCTCCTCCCAAGTGAGAATGTATGGATTCGTGGCAGTCTTGGGCAAGTCTCCCCAGGGCATCTCCTCCCAAGTGAGAATGTATTGACTTGTGGCAATCTTGGGTAAGTCTCCCCAGGGCATCTCATCCCAAGTGAGAATGTATGGATTCGTGGCAGTCTTGGGCAAGTCTCCCCAGGGCATCTCCTCCCAAGTGAGAATGTATTGACTTGTGGCAATCTTGGGTAATTCTCCCCAGGGCATCTCCTCCCAAGTGAGAATGTATGGATTCGTGGCAGTCTTGGGAAAGTCGCCCCAGGACAAATCCTCCCAAGTGAGAATGTATGGACTTGTAGAAGTCTTGGACAAGTCGCCCCAGGGCATCTCCTCCCAAGTTAGATTGTATGGATTTGTGGCAGTTTTGGGCAAGTCTCACCAGGGCATCTCCTCCCAAGTGAGAATGTATGGACTTGTGGCAGTCTTGGGCAACTCTCCCCAGGGAATCTCCTCCCAATTGAGAATGTATGGATTCGTGGCAGTCTTGGGAAAGTCGCCCCAGGACATCTCCTCCCAAGTGAGAATGTATGGATTTGTGGCAGTTTTCGGCAAGTCTGCCCAGGGCATTTCCCAAGTGAGAATGTATGGATTTCTGGCAGTCTTGGGCAAGTCTCCCCAGGGCATCTCCTCCCAAGTTAGATTGTATGGATTTGTGGCAGTTTTGGGCAAGTCTCACCAGGGCATCTCCTCCCAAGTGAGAATGTATGGACTTGTAGCAGTCTTGGGCAACTCTCCCCAGGGAATCTCCTCCCAATTGAGAATGTATGGATTCGTGGCAGTCTTGGGAAAGTCGCCCCAGGACAAATCCTCCCAAGTGAGAATGTATGGACTTGTAGAAGTCTTTGACAAGTCGCCCCAGGGCATCTCCTCCCAAGTTAGATTGTATGGATTTGTGGCAGTTTTGGGCAAGTCTCACCAGGGCATCTCCTCCCAAGTGAGAATGTATGGACTTGTGGCAGTCTTGGGCAACTCTCCCCAGGGAATCTCCTCCCAATTGAGAATGTATGGATTCGTGGCAGTTTTGGGAAAGTCGCCCCAGGACAAATCCTCCCAAGTGAGAATGTATGGACTTGTGGCAGTCTTAGACAAGTCTCTCCAGGGCATCTCCTACCAAGTGAAAATGTATGGACTTGTGGCAGTCTTGGGCAAGTCTCTCCAGGGCATTTCCCAAGTGAGAATGTATGGATTTCTGGCAGTCTTGAGCAAGTCTCCCCAGGGCATCTCCTCCCAATTGAGAATATATGGATTTGTAGCAGTCTTGGGAAAGTCGCCCCAGGACAAATCCTCCCAAGTGAGAATGTATGGACTTGTGGCAATCTTGGGTAAGTCTCCCCAGGGCATCTCCTCCCAAGTGAGAATGTATGGATTCGTGGCAGTCTTGGGCAAGTCTCCCCAGGGCATCTCCTCCCCAGTGAGAATGTATGGATTTGTGGCAGTTTTCGGCAAGTCTGCTTAGGGCATTTCCCAAGTGAGAATGTATGGATTTGTGGCAGTCTTGGGCAAGTCTCCCCAGGGCATCTCCTCCCAAGTTAGATTGTATGGACTTGTGGCAGTCTTGGGCAACTCTCCCCAGGGAATCTCCTCCCAATTGAGAATGTATGGATTCGTGGCAGTCTTGGGAAAGTCGCCCCAGGACAAATCCTCCCGAATGAGAATGTATGGACTTGTGGCAATCTTGGGTAATTCTCCCCAGGGCATCTCCTCCCAAGTAAGAATGTATGGATTCGTGGCAGTCTTGGGCAAGCCTCCCGAGGGCATCTCCTCCCAAGTGAGAATGTATTGACTTGTGGCAATCTTGGGTAAGTCTCCCCAGGGCATCTCCTCCCAAGTGAGAATGTATTGACTTGTGGCAGTCTTGGAAAAGTCGCCCCAGGGCATCTCCTTCCAATTGAGAATGTATGGATTCGTAGCAGTCTTGGGAAAGTCGCCCCAGGACAAATCCTCCCAAGTGAGATTGTATGGACTGTTGGCAGTCTTGGACAAGTCGCCCCAGGACATATCCTCCCAAGTGAGAATGTATGGACTTGTGGCAGTCTTGGGCAAGTCTCTCCAGGGCATCTCCTACCAAGTGAGAATGTTTGGATTTGTGGCAGTCTTGGGCAAGTCTCCCCAGGGCATCTCCTCTTAAGTTAGATTGTATGGATTTGTGGCAGTTTTGGGCAAGTCTCACCAAGGCATCTCCTCCCAAGTGAGAATGTATGGACTTGTGACAGTCTTGGGCAACTCTCCCCAGGGAATCTCCTCCCAATTGAGAATGTATGGATTCGTGGCAGTCTTGGACAAGTCGCCCCAGGGCATCTCCTCCCAAGTTAGATTGTATGGATTTGTGGCAGTTTTGGGCAAGTCTCACAAGGGCATCTCCTCCCAAGTGAGAATGTATGGACTTGTGGCAGTCTTGGGCAAGTCTCTCCAGGGCATCTCCTACCAAGTGAGAATGTATGGATTTGTGGCAGTTTTCGGCAAGTCTGCCCAGGGCATTTCCCAAGTGAGAATGTATGGATTCGTGGCAGTCTTGGACAAGTCGCCCCAGGGCATCTCCTCCCAAGTTAGATTGTATGGATTTGTGGCAGTTTTGGGCAAGTCTCACCAGGGCATCTCCTCCCAAGTGAGAATGTATGGACTTGTGGCAGTCTTGGGCAACTCTCCCCAGGGAATCTCCTCCCAATTGAGAATGTTTGGATTCGTGGCAGTCTTGGGAAAGTCGCCCCAGGACAAATCCTCCCAAGTGAGAATGTATGGACTTGTAGAAGTCTTGGACAAGTCGCCCCAGGGCATCTCCTCCCAAGTTTGATTGTATGGATTTGTGGCAGTTTTGGGCAAGTCTCACCAGGGCATCTCCTCCCAAGTGAGAATGTATGGACTTGTGGCAGTCTTGGGCAACTCTCCCCAGGGAATCTCCTCCCAATTGAGAATGTATGGATTCGTGGCAGTCTTGGGAAAGTCGCTCCAGGACAAATCCTCCCAAGTGAGAATGTATGGACTTGTGGCAGTCTTGGACAAGTCTCTCCAGGGCATCTCCTACCAAGTGAGAATGTATGGACTTGTGGCAGTCTTGGGCAAGACTCTCCAGGGCATTTCCCAAGTGAGAATGTATGGATTTCTGGCAGTCTTGGGCAAGTCTCCCCAGGGCATCTCCTCCCAAGTTAGATTGTATGGATTTGTGGCAGTTTTGGGCAAGTCTCACCAGGGCATCTCCTCCCAAGTGAGAATGTATGGACTTGTGGCAGTCTTGGGCAACTCTCCCCAGGGAATCTCCTCCCAATTGAGAATGTATGGATTCGTGGCAGTCTTGGGAAAGTCGCCCCAGGACAAATCCTCCCAAGTGAGAATGTATGGACTTGTAGAAGTCTTGGACAAGTCGCCCCAGGGCATCTCCTCCCAAGTTAGATTGTATGGATTTGTGGCAGTTTTGGGCAAGTCTCACCAGGGCATCTCCTCCCAAGTGAGAATGTATGGACTTGTGGCAGTCTTGGGCAACTCTCCCCAGGGAATCTCCTCCAAATTGAGAATGTATGGATTCGTGGCAGTCTTGGGAAAGTCGCCCCAGGACAAATCCTCCCAAGTGAGAATGTATGGACTTGTAGAAGTCTTGGGCAAGTCTCCCCAGGGCATCTCCTCTTAAGTTAGATTGTATGGATTTATGGCAGTTTTGGGTAAGTCTCACCAGGGCATCTCCTCCCAAGTGAGAATGTATGGACTTGTGGCAGTCTTGGGCAACTCTCCCCAGGGAATCTCCTCCCAATTGAGAATGTATGGATTCGTGGCAGTCTTGGGAAAGTCGCCCCAGGACAAATCCTCCCAAGTGAGAATGTATGGACTTGTGGCAATCTTGGGTAATTCTCCCCAGGGCATCTCCTCCCAAGTGAGAATGTATGGATTCGTGGCAGTCTTGGGCAAGTCTCCCCAGGGCATCTCCTCCAAAGTGAGAATGTATTGACTTGTGGCAATCTTGGGTAAGTCTCCCCAGGGCATCTCCTCCCAAGTGAGAATGTATTGACTTGTGGCAGTCTTGGAAAAGTCGCCCCAGGGCATCTCCTCCCAATTGAGAATGTATGGATTCGTAGCAGTCTTGGGAAAGTCGCCCCAGGACAAATCCTCCCAAGTGAGAATGTATGGACTTGTGGCAATCTTGGGAAGTCTCCCCAGGGCATCTCCTCCCAAGTGAGAATGTATGGATTCGTGGCAGTCTTGGGCAAGTCTCCCCAGGGCATCTCCTCCCAAGTGAGAATGTATTGACTTGTGGCAATCTTGGGTAAGTCTCCCCAGGGCATCTCATCCCAAGTGAGAATGTATGGATTCGTGGCAGTCTTGGGCAAGTCTCCCCAGGGCATCTCCTCCCAAGTGAGAATGTATTGACTTGTGGCAATCTTGGGTAATTCTCCCCAGGGCATCTCCTCCCAAGTGAGAATGTATGGATTCGTGGCAGTCTTGGGAAAGTCGCCCCAGGACAAATCCTCCCAAGTGAGAATGTATGGACTTGTAGAAGTCTTGGACAACTCGCCCCAGGGCATCTCCTCCCAAGTTAGATTGTATGGATTTGTGGCAGTTTTGGGCAAGTCTCACCAGGGCATCTCCTCCCAAGTGAGAATGTATGGACTTGTGGCAGTCTTGGGCAACTCTCCCCAGGGAATCTCCTCCCAATTGAGAATGTATGGATTCGTGGCAGTCTTGGGAAAGTCGCCCCAGGACAAATCCTCCCAAGTGAGAATGTATGGACTTGTAGAAGTCTTGGACAAGTCGCCCCAGGGCATCTCCTCCCAAGTTAGATTGTATGGATTTGTGGCAGTTTTGGGCAAGTCTCACCAGGGCATCTCCTCCCAAGTGAGAATGTATGGACTTGTGGCAGTCTTGGGCAACTCTCCCCAGGGAATCTCCTCCCAATTGAGAATGTATGGATTCGTGGCAGTCTTGGGAAAGTCGCCCCAGGACAAATCCTCCCAAGTGAGAATGTATGGACTTGTAGAAGTCTTGGGCAAGTCTCCCCAGGGCATCTCCTCTTAAGTTAGATTGTATGGATTTATGGCAGTTTTGGGTAAGTCTCACCAGGGCATCTCCTCCCAAGTGAGAATGTATGGACTTGTGGCAGTGTTGGGCAACTCTCCCCAGGGAATCTCCTCCCAATTGAGAATGTATGGATTCGTGGCAGTCTTGGGAAAGTCGCCCCAGGACAAATCCTCCCAAGTGAGAATGTATGGACTTGTGGCAATCTTGGGTAATTCTCCCCAGGGCATCTCCTCCCAAGTGAGAATGTATGGATTCGTGGCAGTCTTGGGCAAGTCTCCCCAGGGCATCTCCTCCAAAGTGAGAATGTATTGACTTGTGGCAATCTTGGGTAAGTCTCCCCAGGGCATCTCCTCCCAAGTGAGAATGTATTGACTTGTGGCAGTCTTGGAAAAGTCGCCCCAGGGCATCTCCTCCCAATTGAGAATGTATGGATTCGTAGCAGTCTTGGGAAAGTCACCCCAGGACAAATCCTCCCAAGTGAGAATGTATGGACTTGTGGCAATCTTGGGTAAGTCTCCCCAGGGCATCTCCTCCCAAGTGAGAATGTATGGATTCGTGGCAGTCTTGGGCAAGTCTCCCCAGGGCATCTCCTCCCAAGTGAGAATGTATTGACTTGTGGCAATCTTGGGTAAGTCTCCCCAGGGCATCTCATCCCAAGTGAGAATGTATGGATTCGTGGCAGTCTTGGGCAAGTCTCCCCAGGGCATCTCCTCCCAAGTGAGAATGTATTGACTTGTGGCAATCTTGTGTAATTCTCCCCAGGGCATCTCCTCCCAAGTGAGAATGTATGGATTCGTGGCAGTCTTGGGAAAGTCGCCCCAGGACAAATCCTCCCAAGTGAGAATGTATGGACTTGTAGAAGTCTTGGACAAGTCGCCCCAGGACATCTCCTCCCAAGTGAGAATGTATGGACTTGTGGCAGTCTTGGGCAAGTCTCTCCAGGGCATCTCCTACCAAGTGAGAATGTATGGATTTGTGGCAGTTTTCGGCAAGTCTGCCCAGGGCATTTCCCAAGTGAGAATGTATGGATTTCTGGCAGTCTTGGGCAAGTCTCCCCAGGGCATCTCCTCCCAAGTTAGATTGTATGGATTTGTGGCAGTTTTGGGCAAGTCTCACCAGGGCATCTCCTCCTAAGTAAGAATGTATGGACTTGTGGCAGTCTTGGGCAACTCTCCCCAGGGAATCTCCTCCCAATTGAGAATGTATGGATTCGTGGCAGTCTTGGGAAAGTCGCCCCAGGACAAATCCTCCCAAGTGAGAATGTATGGACTTGTAGAAGTCTTGGACAAGTCGCCCCAGGGCATCTCCTCCCAAGTTAGATTGTATGGATTTGTGGCAGTTTTGGACAAGTCTCACCAGGGCATCTCCTCCCAAGTGAGAATGTATGGACTTGTGGCAGTCTTGGGCAACTCTCCCCAGGGAATCTCCTCCCAATTGAGAATGTATGGATTCGTGGCAGTCTTGGGAATGTCGCCCCAGGACAAATCCTCCCAAGTGAGAATGTATGGACATGTAGAAGTCTTGGACAAGTCGCCCCAGGACATCTCCTCCCAAGTAAGAATGTATGGACTTGTGGCAGTCTTGGGCAAGTCTCTCCAGGGCATCTCCTACCAAGTGAGAATGTATGGATTTGTGGCAGTTTTCGGCAAGTCCGCCCAGGGCATTTCCCAAGTGAGAATGTATGGATTTCTGGCAGTCTTGGGCAAGTCTCCCCAGGGCATCTCCTCCCAAGTTAGATTGTATGGATTTGTGGCAGTTTTGGGCAAGTCTCACCAGGGCATCTCCTCCCAAGTGAAAATGTATGGACTTGTTGCAGTCTTGGGCAACTCTCCCCAGGGAATCTCCTCCCAATTGAGAATGTATGGATTCGTGGCAGTCTTGGGAAAGTCGCCTCAGGACAAATCCTCCCAAGTGAGAATGTATGGACTTGTAGAAGTCTTGGACAAGTCGCCCCAGGGCATCTCCTCCCAAGTTAGATTGTATGGATTTGTGGCAGTTTTGGGCAAGTCTCACCAGGGCATCTCCTCCCAAGTGAGAATGTATGGACTTGTGGCAGTCTTGGGCAACTCTCCCCAGGGAATCTCCTCCTAATTGAGAATGTATGGATTCGTGGCAGTCTTGGGAAAGTCGCCCCAGGACAAATCCTACCAAGTGAGAATGTATGGATTTGTGGCAGTTTTCGGCAAGTCTGCCCAGGGCATTTTCCAAGTGAGAATGTATGGATTTCTGGCAGTCTTGGGCAAGTCTCCCCAGGGCATCTCCTCCCAAGTTAGATTGTATGGATTTGTGGCAGTTTTGGGCAAGTCTTACCAGGGCATCTCCTCCCAAGTGAAAATGTATGGACTTGTTGCAGTCTTGGGCAACTCTCCCCAGGGAATCTCCTCCCAATTGAGAATGTATGGATTCGTGGCAGTCTTGGGAAAGTCGCCTCAGGACAAATCCTCCCAAGTGAGAATGTATGGACTTGTAGAAGTCTTGGACAAGTCGCCCCAGGGCATCTCCTCCCAAGTTAGATTGTATGGATTTGTGGCAGTTTTGGGCAAGTCTCACCAGGGCATCTCCTCCCAAGTGAGAATGTATGGACTTGTGGCAGTCTTGGGCAACTCTCCCCAGGGAATCTCCTCCTAATTGAGAATGTATGGATTCGTGGCAGTCTTGGGAAAGTCGCCCCAGGACAAATCCTACTAAGTGAGAATGTATGGATTTGTGGCAGTTTTCGGCAAGTCTGCCCAGGGCATTTTCCAAGTGAGAATGTATGGATTTCTGGCAGTCTTGGGCAAGTCTCCCCAGGGCATCTCCTCCCAAGTTAGATTGTATGGATTTGTGGCAGTTTTGGGCAAGTCTCACCAGGGCATTTTCCAAGTGAGAATGTATGGATTCGTGGCAGTCTTGGGCAACTCTCCCCAGGGAATCTCCTCCTAATTGAGAATGTATGGATTCGTGGCAGTCTTGGGAAAGTCGCCCCAGGACAAATCCTACCAAGTGAGAATGTATGGATTTGTGGCAGTTTTCGGCAAGTCTGCCCAGGGCATTTTCCAAGTGAGAATGTATGGATTCGTGGCAGTCTTGGGCAAGTCTCCCCAGGGCATCTCCTCCCAAGTGAGAATGTATTGACTTGTGGCAATCTTGGGTAAGTCTCCCCAGGGCATCTCATCCCAAGTGAGAATGTATGGATTCGTGGCAGTCTTGGGCAAGTCTCCCCAGGGCATCTCCTCCCAAGTGAGAATGTATTGACTTGTGGCAATCTTGGGTAATTCTCCCCAGGGCATCTCCTCCCAAGTGAGAATGTATGGATTCGTGGCAGTCTTGGGAAAGTCGCCCCAGGACAAATCCTCCCAAGTGAGAATGTATGGACTTGTAGAAGTCTTGGACAAGTCGCCCCAGGGCATCTCCTCCCAAGTTAGATTGTATGGATTTGTGGAAGTTTTGGGCAAGTCTCACCAGGGCATCTCCTCCCAAGTGAGAATGTATGGACTTGTGGCAGTCTTGGGCAACTCTCCCCAGGGAATCTCCTCCCAATTGAGAATGTATGGACTTGTAGAAGTCTTGGGCAAGTCTCCCCAGGGCATCTCCTCTTAAGTTAGATTGTATGGATTTATGGCAGTTTTGGGTAAGTCTCACCAGGGCATCTCCTCCCAAGTGAGAATGTATGGACTTGTGGCAGTGTTGGGCAACTCTCCCCAGGGAATCTCCTCCCAATTGAGAATGTATGGATTCGTGGCAGTCTTGGGAAAGTCGCCCCAGGACAAATCCTCCCAAGTGAGAATGTATGGACTTGTGGCAATCTTGGGTAATTCTCCCCAGGGCATCTCCTCCCAAGTGAGAATGTATGGATTCGTGGCAGTCTTGGGCAAGTCTCCCCAGGGCATCTCCTCCAAAGTGAGAATGTATTGACTTGTGGCAATCTTGGGTAAGTCTCCCCAGGGCATCTCCTCCCAAGTGAGAATGTATTGACTTGTGGCAGTCTTGGAAAAGTCGCCCCAGGGCATCTCCTCCCAATTGAGAATGTATGGATTCGTAGCAGTCTTGGGAAAGTCGCCCCAGGACAAATCCTCCCAAGTGAGAATGTATGGACTTGTGGCAATCTTGGGTAATTCTCCCCAGGGCATCTCCTCCCAAGTGAGAATGTATGGATTCGTGGCAGTCTTGGGCAAGTCTCCCCAGGGCATCTCCTCCAAAGTGAGAATGTATTGACTTGTGGCAATCTTGGGTAAGTCTCCCCAGGGCATCTCCTCCCAAGTGAGAATGTATTGACTTGTGGCAGTCTTGGAAAAGTCGCCCCAGGGCATCTCCTCCCAATTGAGAATGTATGGATTCGTAGCAGTCTTGGGAAAGTCACCCCAGGACAAATCCTCCCAAGTGAGAATGTATGGACTTGTGGCAATCTTGGGTAAGTCTCCCCAGGGCATCTCCTCCCAAGTGAGAATGTATGGATTCGTGGCAGTCTTGGGCAAGTCTCCCCAGGGCATCTCCTCCCAAGTGAGAATGTATTGACTTGTGGCAATCTTGGGTAAGTCTCCCCAGGGCATCTCATCCCAAGTGAGAATGTATGGATTCGTGGCAGTCTTGGGCAAGTCTCCCCAGGGCATCTCCTCCCAAGTAAGAATGTATTGACTTGTGGCAATCTTGTGTAATTCTCCCCAGGGCATCTCCTCCCAAGTGAGAATGTATGGATTCGTGGCAGTCTTGGGAAAGTCGCCCCAGGACAAATCCTCCCAAGTGAGAATGTATGGACTTGTAGAAGTCTTGGACAAGTCGCCCCAGGACATCTCCTCCCAAGTGAGAATGTATGGACTTGTGGCAGTCTTGGGCAAGTCTCTCCAGGGCATCTCCTACCAAGTGAGAATGTATGGATTTGTGGCAGTTTTCGGCAAGTCTGCCCAGGGCATTTCCCAAGTGAGAATGTATGGATTTCTGGCAGTCTTGGGCAAGTCTCCCCAGGGCATCTCCTCCCAAGTTAGATTGTATGGATTTGTGGCAGTTTTGGGCAAGTCTCACCAGGGCATCTCCTCCCTAGTTAGAATGTATGGACTTGTGGCAGTCTTGGGCAACTCTCCCCAGGGAATCTCCTCCCAATTGAGAATGTATGGATTCGTGGCAGTCTTGGGAAAGTCGCCCCAGGACAAATCCTCCCAAGTGAGAATGTATGGACTTGTAGAAGTCTTGGACAAGTCGCCCCAGGGCATCTCCTCCCAAGTTAGATTGTATGGATTTGTGGCAGTTTTGGGCAAGTCTCACCAGGGCATCTCCTCCCAAGTGAGAATGTATGGACTTGTGGCAGTCTTGGGCAACTCTCCCCAGGGAATCTCCTCCCAATTGAGAATGTATGGATTCGTGGCAGTCTTGGGAATGTCGCCCCAGGACAAATCCTCCCAAGTGAGAATGTATGGACATGTAGAAGTCTTGGACAAGTCGCCCCAGGACATCTCCTCCCAAGTAAGAATGTATGGACTTGTGGCAGTCTTGGGCAAGTCTCTCCAGGGCATCTCCTACCAAGTGAGAATGTATGGATTTGTGGCAGTTTTCGGCAAGTCTGCCCAGGGCATTTCCCAAGTGAGAATGTATGGATTTCTGGCAGTCTTGGGCAAGTCTCCCCAGGGCATCTCCTCCCAAGTTAGATTGTATGGATTTGTGGCAGTTTTGGGCAAGTCTCACCAGGGCATCTCCTCCCAAGTGAAAATGTATGGACTTGTTGCAGTCTTGGGCAACTCTCCCCAGGGAATCTCCTCCCAATTGAGAATGTATGGATTCGTGGCAGTCTTGGGAAAGTCGCCTCAGGACAAATCCTCCCAAGTGAGAATGTATGGACTTGTAGAAGTCTTGGACAAGTCGCCCCAGGGCATCTCCTCCCAAGTTAGATTGTATGGATTTGTGGCAGTTTTGGGCAAGTCTCACCAGGGCATCTCCTCCCAAGTGAGAATGTATGGACTTGTGGCAGTCTTGGGCAACTCTCCCCAGGGAATCTCCTCCTAATTGAGAATGTATGGATTCGTGGCAGTCTTGGGAAAGTCGCCCCAGGACAAATCCTACCAAGTGAGAATGTATGGATTTGTGGCAGTTTTCGGCAAGTCTGCCCAGGGCATTTTCCAAGTGAGAATGTATGGATTTCTGGCAGTCTTGGGCAAGTCTCCCCAGGGCATCTCCTCCCAAGTTAGATTGTATGGATTTGTGGCAGTTTTGGGCAAGTCTCACCAGGGCATCTCCTCCCAAGTGAGAATGTATGGACTTGTGGCAGTCTTGGGCAACTCTCCCCAGAGAATCCCCTCCCAATTGAGAATGTATGGATTCGTGGCAGTCTTGGGAAAGTCGCCCCAGGACAAATCCTCCCAAGTGAGAATGTATGGACTTGTAGAAGTCTTGGACAAGTCGCCCCAGGGCATCTCTTCCCAAGTTAGATTGTATGGATTTGTGGCAGTTTTGGGCAAGTCTCACCAGGGCATCTCCTCCCAAGTGAGAATGTATGGACTTGTGGCAGTCTTGGGCAACTCTCCCCAGGGAATCTCCTCCCAATTGAGAATGTATGGATTCGTGGCAGTCTTGGGAAAGTCGCCCCAGGACAAATCCTCCCAAGTGAGAATGTATGGACTTGTAGAAGTCTTGGGCAAGTCTCCCCAGGGCATCTCCTCTTAAGTTAGATTGTATGGATTTATGGCAGTTTTGGGCAAATCTCACCAGGGCATCTCCTCCCAAGTGAGAATGTATTGACTTGTGGCAATCTTGGGTAATTCTCCCCAGGGCATCTCCTCCCAAGTGAGAATGTATGGATTCGTGGCAGTCTTGGGAAAGTCGCCCCAGGACAAATCCTCCCAAGTGAGAATGTATGGACTTGTGGCAATCTTGGGTAATTCTCCCCAGGGCATCTCCTCCCAAGTGAGAATGTATGGATTCGTGGCAGTCTTGGGCAAGTCTCCCCAGGGCATCTCCTCCAAAGTGAGAATGTATTGACTTGTGGCAATCTTGGGTAAGTCTCCCCAGGGCATCTCCTCCCAAGTGAGAATGTATTGACTTGTGGCAGTCTTGGAAAAGTCGCCCCAGGGCATCTCCTCCC
Source organism: Ganaspis brasiliensis (assembly GCA_037103525.1). NCBI lineage: Eukaryota > Metazoa > Arthropoda > Insecta > Hymenoptera > Figitidae > Ganaspis > Ganaspis brasiliensis. The sequence continues at coordinate 35,204 of JAZKLR010000713.1, forward strand.
AATTGAGAATGTATGGATTCGTAGCAGTCGTGGGAAAGTCGCCCCAGGACAAATCCTCCCAAGTGAGAATGTATGGACTTGTGGCAATCTTGGGAAGTCTCCCCAGGGCATCTCCTCCCAAGTGAGAATGTATGGATTCGTGGCAGTCTTGGGCAAGTCTCCCCAGGGCATCTCCTCCCAAGTGAGAATGTATTGACTTGTGGCAATCTTGGGTAAGTCTCCCCAGGGCATCTCATCCCAAGTGAGAATGTATGGATTCGTGGCAGTCTTGGGCAAGTCTCCCCAGGGCATCTCCTCCCAAGTGAGAATGTATTGACTTGTGGCAATCTTGGGTAATTCTCCCCAGGGCATCTCCTCCCAAGTGAGAATGTATGGATTCGTGGCAGTCTTGGGAAAGTCGCCCCAGGACAAATCCTTCCAAGTGAGAATGTATGGACTTGTAGAAGTCTTGGACAAGTCGCCCCAGGGCATCTCCTCCCAAGTTAGATTGTATGGATTTGTGGCAGTTTTGGGCAAGTCTCACCAGGGCATCTCCTCCCAAGTGAGAATGTATGGACTTGTGGCAGTCTTGGGCAACTCTCCCCAGGGAATCTCCTCCCAATTGAGAATGTATGGATTCGTGGCAGTCTTGGGAAAGTCGCCCCAGGACAAATCCTCCCAAGTGAGAATGTATGGACTTGTAGAAGTCTTGGACAAGTCGCCCCAGGGCATCTCCTCCCAAGTTAGATTGTATGGATTTGTGGCAGTTTTGGGCAAGTCTCACCAGGGCATCTCCTCCCAAGTGAGAATGTATGGACTTGTGGCAGTCTTGGGCAACTCTCCCCAGGGAATCTCCTCCCAATTGAGAATGTATGGATTCGTGGCAGTCTTGGGAAAGTCGCCCCAGGACAAATCCTCCCAAGTGAGAATGTATGGACTTGTAGAAGTCTTGGGCAAGTCTCCCCAGGGTATCTCCTCTTAAGTTAGATTGTATGGATTTATGGCAGTTTTGGGTAAGTCTCACCAGGGCATCTCCTCCCAAGTGAGAATGTATGGACTTGTGGCAGTCTTGGGCAACTCTCCCCAGGGAATCTCCTCCCAATTGAGAATGTATGGATTCGTGGCAGTCTTGGGAAAGTCGCCCCAGGACAAATCCTCCCAAGTGAGAATGTATGGACTTGTGGCAATCTTGGGTAATTCTCCCCAGGGCATCTCCTCCCAAGTGAGAATGTATGGATTCGTGGCAGTCTTGGGCAAGTCTCCCCAGGGCATCTCCTCCAAAGTGAGAATGTATTGACTTGTGGCAATCTTGGGTAAGTCTCCCCAGGGCATCTCCTCCCAAGTGAGAATGTATTGACTTGTGGCAGTCTTGGAAAAGTCGCCCCAGGGCATCTCCTCCCAATTGAGAATGTATGGATTCGTAGCAGTCTTGGGAAAGTCGCCCCAGGACAAATCCTCCCAAGTGAGAATGTATGGACTTGTGGCAATCTTGGGTAAGTCTCCCCAGGGCATCTCCTCCCAAGTGAGAATGTATGGATTCGTGGCAGTCTTGGGCAAGTCTCCCCAGGGCATCTCCTCCCAAGTGAGAATGTATTGACTTGTGGCAATCTTGGGTAAGTCTCCCCAGGGCATCTCATCCCAAGTGAGAATGTATGGATTCGTGGCAGTCTTGGGCAAGTCTCCCCAGGGCATCTCCTCCCAAGTGAGAATGTATTGACTTGTGGCAATCTTGGGTAATTCTCCCCAGGGCATCTCCTCCCAAGTGAGAATGTATGGATTCGTGGCAGTCTTGGGAAAGTCGCCCCAGGACAAATCCTCCCAAGTGAGAATGTATGGACTTGTAGAAGTCTTGGACAAGTCGCCCCAGGACATCTCCTCCCAAGTGAGAATGTATGGACTTGTGGCAGTCTTGGGCAAGTCTCTCCAGGGCATCTCCTACCAAGCGAGAATGTATGGATTTGTGGCAGTTTTCGGCAAGTCTGCCCAGGGCATTTCCCAAGTGAGAATGTATGGATTTCTGGCAGTCTTGGGCAAGTCGCCCCAGGGCATCTCCTCCCAAGTTAGATTGTATGGATTTGTGGCAGTTTTGGGCAAGTCTCACCAGGGCATCTCCTCCCAAGTGAGAATGTATGGACTTGTGGCAGTCTTGGGCAACTCTCCCCAGGGAATCTCCTCCCAATTGAGAATGTATGGATTCGTGGCAGTCTTGGGAAAGTCGCCCCAGGACAAATCCTCCCAAGTGAGAATGTATGGACTTGTAGAAGTCTTGGGCAAGTCTCCCCAGGGTATCTCCTCTTAAGTTAGATTGTATGGATTTATGGCAGTTTTGGGTAAGTCTCACCAGGGCATCTCCTCCCAAGTGAGAATGTATGGACTTGTGGCAGTCTTAGGCAAGTCTCACCAGGGCATCTCCTCCCAAGTGAGAATGTATGGACTTGTGGCAGTCTTGGGCAACTCTCCCCAGGGCATCTCCTCCCAATTGAGAATGTATGGATTCGTGGCAGTCTTGGACAAGTCGCCCCAGGGCATCTCCTCCCAAGTTAGATTGTATGGATTTGTGGCAGTTTTGGGCAAGTCTCACCAGGGAATCTCCTCCTAATTGAGAATGTATGGATTCGTGGCAGTCTTGGGAAAGTCGCCCCAGGACAAATCCTACCAAGTGAGAATGTATTGACTTGTGGCAGTCTTGGAAAAGTCGCCCCAGGGCATCTCCTCCCAATTGAGAATGTATGGATTCGTAGCAGTCTTGGGAAAGTCGCCCCAGGACAAATCCTCCCAAGTGAGAATGTATGGACTTGTGGCAATCTTGGGTAAGTCTCCCCAGGGCATCTCCTCCCAAGTGAGAATGTATGGATTCGTGGCAGTCTTGGGCAAGTCTCCCCAGGGCATCTCCTCCCAAGTGAGAATGTATTGACTTGTGGCAATCTTGGGTAAGTCTCCCCAGGGCATCTCATCCCAAGTGAGAATGTATGGATTCGTGGCAGTCTTGGGCAAGTCTCCCCAGGGCATCTCCTCCCAAGTGAGAATGTATTGACTTGTGGCAATCTTGGGTAATTCTCCCCAGGGCATCTCCTCCCAAGTGAGAATGTATGGATTCGTGGCAGTCTTGGGAAAGTCGCCCCAGGACAAATCCTCCCAAGTGAGAATGTATGGACTTGTAGAAGTCTTGGACAAGTCGCCCCAGGACATCTCCTCCCAAGTAAGAATGTATGGACTTGTGGCAGTCTTGGGCAAGTCTCTCCAGGGCATCTCCTACCAAGCGAGAATGTATGGATTTGTGGCAGTTTTCGGCAAGTCTGCCCAGGGCATTTCCCAAGTGAGAATGTATGGATTTCTGGCAGTCTTGGGCAAGTCTCCCCAGGGCATCTCCTCCCAAGTTAGATTGTATGGATTTGTGGCAGTTTTGGGCAAGTCTCACCAGGGCATCTCCTCCCAAGTGAAAATGTATGGACTTGTTGCAGTCTTGGGCAACTCTCCCCAGGGAATCTCCTCCCAATTGAGAATGTATGGATTCGTGGCAGTCTTGGGAAAGTCGCCTCAGGACAAATCCTCCCAAGTGAGAATGTATGGACTTGTAGAAGTCTTGGACAAGTCGCCCCAGGGCATCTCCTCCCAAGTTAGATTGTATGGATTTGTGGCAGTTTTGGGCAAGTCTCACCAGGGCATCTCCTCCCAAGTGAGAATGTATGGACTTGTGGCAGTCTTGGGCAACTCTCCCCAGGGAATCTCCTCCTAATTGAGAATGTATGGATTCGTGGCAGTCTTGGGAAAGTCGCCCCAGGACAAATCCTACCAAGTGAGAATGTATGGATTTGTGGCAGTTTTCGGCAAGTCTGCCCAGGGCATTTTCCAAGTGAGAATGTATGGATTTCTGGCAGTCTTGGGCAAGTCTCCCCAGGGCATCTCCTCCCAAGTTAGATTGTATGGATTTGTGGCAGTTTTGGGCAAGTCTCACCAGGGCATCTCCTCCCAAGTGAGAATGTATGGACTTGTGGCAGTCTTGGGCAACTCTCCCCAGAGAATCCCCTCCCAATTGAGAATGTATGGATTCGTGGCAGTCTTGGGAAAGTCGCCCCAGGACAAATCCTCCCAAGTGAGAATGTATGGACTTGTAGAAGTCTTGGACAAGTCGCCCCAGGGCATCTCTTCCCAAGTTAGATTGTATGGATTTGTGGCAGTTTTGGGCAAGTCTCACCAGGGCATCTCCTCCCAAGTGAGAATGTATGGACTTGTGGCAGTCTTGGGCAACTCTCCCCAGGGAATCTCCTCCCAATTGAGAATGTATGGATTCGTGGCAGTCTTGGGAAAGTCGCCCCAGGACAAATCCTCCCAAGTGAGAATGTATGGACTTGTAGAAGTCTTGGGCAAGTCTCCCCAGGGCATCTCCTCTTAAGTTAGATTGTATGGATTTATGGCAGTTTTGGGCAAATCTCACCAGGGCATCTCCTCCCAAGTGAGAATGTATTGACTTGTGGCAATCTTGGGTAATTCTCCCCAGGGCATCTCCTCCCAAGTGAGAATGTATGGATTCGTGGCAGTCTTGGGAAAGTCGCCCCAGGACAAATCCTCCCAAGTGAGAATGTATGGACTTGTGGCAATCTTGGGTAATTCTCCCCAGGGCATCTCCTCCCAAGTGAGAATGTATGGATTCGTGGCAGTCTTGGGCAAGTCTCCCCAGGGCATCTCCTCCAAAGTGAGAATGTATTGACTTGTGGCAATCTTGGGTAAGTCTCCCCAGGGCATCTCCTCCCAAGTGAGAATGTATTGACTTGTGGCAGTCTTGGAAAAGTCGCCCCAGGGCATCTCCTCCCAATTGAGAATGTATGGATTCGTAGCAGTCGTGGGAAAGTCGCCCCAGGACAAATCCTCCCAAGTGAGAATGTATGGACTTGTGGCAATCTTGGGAAGTCTCCCCAGGGCATCTCCTCCCAAGTGAGAATGTATGGATTCGTGGCAGTCTTGGGCAAGTCTCCCCAGGGCATCTCCTCCCAAGTGAGAATGTATTGACTTGTGGCAATCTTGGGTAAGTCTCCCCAGGGCATCTCATCCCAAGTGAGAATGTATGGATTCGTGGCAGTCTTGGGCAAGTCTCCCCAGGGCATCTCCTCCCAAGTGAGAATGTATTGACTTGTGGCAATCTTGGGTAATTCTCCCCAGGGCATCTCCTCCCAAGTGAGAATGTATGGATTCGTGGCAGTCTTGGGAAAGTCGCCCCAGGACAAATCCTTCCAAGTGAGAATGTATGGACTTGTAGAAGTCTTGGACAAGTCGCCCCAGGGCATCTCCTCCCAAGTTAGATTGTATGGATTTGTGGCAGTTTTGGGCAAGTCTCACCAGGGCATCTCCTCCCAAGTGAGAATGTATGGACTTGTGGCAGTCTTGGGCAACTCTCCCCAGGGAATCTCCTCCCAATTGAGAATGTATGGATTCGTGGCAGTCTTGGGAAAGTCGCCCCAGGACAAATCCTCCCAAGTGAGAATGTATGGACTTGTAGAAGTCTTGGACAAGTCGCCCCAGGGCATCTCCTCCCAAGTTAGATTGTATGGATTTGTGGCAGTTTTGGGCAAGTCTCACCAGGGCATCTCCTCCCAAGTGAGAATGTATGGACTTGTGGCAGTCTTGGGCAACTCTCCCCAGGGAATCTCCTCCCAATTGAGAATGTATGGATTCGTGGCAGTCTTGGGAAAGTCGCCCCAGGACAAATCCTCCCAAGTGAGAATGTATGGACTTGTAGAAGTCTTGGGCAAGTCTCCCCAGGGTATCTCCTCTTAAGTTAGATTGTATGGATTTATGGCAGTTTTGGGTAAGTCTCACCAGGGCATCTCCTCCCAAGTGAGAATGTATGGACTTGTGGCAGTCTTGGGCAACTCTCCCCAGGGAATCTCCTCCCAATTGAGAATGTATGGATTCGTGGCAGTCTTGGGAAAGTCGCCCCAGGACAAATCCTCCCAAGTGAGAATGTATGGACTTGTGGCAATCTTGGGTAATTCTCCCCAGGGCATCTCCTCCCAAGTGAGAATGTATGGATTCGTGGCAGTCTTGGGAAAGTCGCCTCAGGACAAATCCTCCCAAGTGAGAATGTATGGACTTGTAGAAGTCTTGGACAAGTCGCCCCAGGGCATCTCCTCCCAAGTTAGATTGTATGGATTTGTGGCAGTTTTGGGCAAGTCTCACCAGGGCATCTCCTCCCAAGTGAGAATGTATGGACTTGTGGCAGTCTTGGGCAACTCTCCCCAGGGAATCTCCTCCTAATTGAGAATGTATGGATTCGTGGCAGTCTTGGGAAAGTCGCCCCAGGACAAATCCTACCAAGTGAGAATGTATGGATTTGTGGCAGTTTTCGGCAAGTCTGCCCAGGGCATTTTCCAAGTGAGAATGTATGGATTTCTGGCAGTCTTGGGCAAGTCTCCCCAGGGCATCTCCTCCCAAGTTAGATTGTATGGATTTGTGGCAGTTTTGGGCAAGTCTCACCAGGGCATCTCCTCCCAAGTGAGAATGTATGGACTTGTGGCAGTCTTGGGCAACTCTCCCCAGAGAATCCCCTCCCAATTGAGAATGTATGGATTCGTGGCAGTCTTGGGAAAGTCGCCCCAGGACAAATCCTCCCAAGTGAGAATGTATGGACTTGTAGAAGTCTTGGACAAGTCGCCCCAGGGCATCTCTTCCCAAGTTAGATTGTATGGATTTGTGGCAGTTTTGGGCAAGTCTCACCAGGGCATCTCCTCCCAAGTGAGAATGTATGGACTTGTGGCAGTCTTGGGCAACTCTCCCCAGGGAATCTCCTCCCAATTGAGAATGTATGGATTCGTGGCAGTCTTGGGAAAGTCGCCCCAGGACAAATCCTCCCAAGTGAGAATGTATGGACTTGTAGAAGTCTTGGGCAAGTCTCCCCAGGGCATCTCCTCTTAAGTTAGATTGTATGGATTTATGGCAGTTTTGGGCAAATCTCACCAGGGCATCTCCTCCCAAGTGAGAATGTATTGACTTGTGGCAATCTTGGGTAATTCTCCCCAGGGCATCTCCTCCCAAGTGAGAATGTATGGATTCGTGGCAGTCTTGGGAAAGTCGCCCCAGGACAAATCCTCCCAAGTGAGAATGTATGGACTTGTGGCAATCTTGGGTAATTCTCCCCAGGGCATCTCCTCCCAAGTGAGAATGTATGGATTCGTGGCAGTCTTGGGCAAGTCTCCCCAGGGCATCTCCTCCAAAGTGAGAATGTATTGACTTGTGGCAATCTTGGGTAAGTCTCCCCAGGGCATCTCCTCCCAAGTGAGAATGTATTGACTTGTGGCAGTCTTGGAAAAGTCGCCCCAGGGCATCTCCTCCCAATTGAGAATGTATGGATTCGTAGCAGTCGTGGGAAAGTCGCCCCAGGACAAATCCTCCCAAGTGAGAATGTATGGACTTGTGGCAATCTTGGGAAGTCTCCCCAGGGCATCTCCTCCCAAGTGAGAATGTATGGATTCGTGGCAGTCTTGGGCAAGTCTCCCCAGGGCATCTCCTCCCAAGTGAGAATGTATTGACTTGTGGCAATCTTGGGTAAGTCTCCCCAGGGCATCTCATCCCAAGTGAGAATGTATGGATTCGTGGCAGTCTTGGGCAAGTCTCCCCAGGGCATCTCCTCCCAAGTGAGAATGTATTGACTTGTGGCAATCTTGGGTAATTCTCCCCAGGGCATCTCCTCCCAAGTGAGAATGTATGGATTCGTGGCAGTCTTGGGAAAGTCGCCCCAGGACAAATCCTTCCAAGTGAGAATGTATGGACTTGTAGAAGTCTTGGACAAGTCGCCCCAGGGCATCTCCTCCCAAGTTAGATTGTATGGATTTGTGGCAGTTTTGGGCAAGTCTCACCAGGGCATCTCCTCCCAAGTGAGAATGTATGGACTTGTGGCAGTCTTGGGCAACTCTCCCCAGGGAATCTCCTCCCAATTGAGAATGTATGGATTCGTGGCAGTCTTGGGAAAGTCGCCCCAGGACAAATCCTCCCAAGTGAGAATGTATGGACTTGTAGAAGTCTTGGACAAGTCGCCCCAGGGCATCTCCTCCCAAGTTAGATTGTATGGATTTGTGGCAGTTTTGGGCAAGTCTCACCAGGGCATCTCCTCCCAAGTGAGAATGTATGGACTTGTGGCAGTCTTGGGCAACTCTCCCCAGGGAATCTCCTCCCAATTGAGAATGTATGGATTCGTGGCAGTCTTGGGAAAGTCGCCCCAGGACAAATCCTCCCAAGTGAGAATGTATGGACTTGTAGAAGTCTTGGGCAAGTCTCCCCAGGGTATCTCCTCTTAAGTTAGATTGTATGGATTTATGGCAGTTTTGGGTAAGTCTCACCAGGGCATCTCCTCCCAAGTGAGAATGTATGGACTTGTGGCAGTCTTGGGCAACTCTCCCCAGGGAATCTCCTCCCAATTGAGAATGTATGGATTCGTGGCAGTCTTGGGAAAGTCGCCCCAGGACAAATCCTCCCAAGTGAGAATGTATGGACTTGTGGCAATCTTGGGTAATTCTCCCCAGGGCATCTCCTCCCAAGTGAGAATGTATGGATTCGTGGCAGTCTTGGGCAAGTCTCCCCAGGGCATCTCCTCCAAAGTGAGAATGTATTGACTTGTGGCAATCTTGGGTAAGTCTCCCCAGGGCATCTCCTCCCAAGTGAGAATGTATTGACTTGTGGCAGTCTTGGAAAAGTCGCCCCAGGGCATCTCCTCCCAATTGAGAATGTATGGATTCGTAGCAGTCTTGGGAAAGTCGCCCCAGGACAAATCCTCCCAAGTGAGAATGTATGGACTTGTGGCAATCTTGGGTAAGTCTCCCCAGGGCATCTCCTCCCAAGTGAGAATGTATGGATTCGTGGCAGTCTTGGGCAAGTCTCCCCAGGGCATCTCCTCCCAAGTGAGAATGTATTGACTTGTGGCAATCTTGGGTAAGTCTCCCCAGGGCATCTCATCCCAAGTGAGAATGTATGGATTCGTGGCAGTCTTGGGCAAGTCTCCCCAGGGCATCTCCTCCCAAGTGAGAATGTATTGACTTGTGGCAATCTTGGGTAATTCTCCCCAGGGCATCTCCTCCCAAGTGAGAATGTATGGATTCGTGGCAGTCTTGGGAAAGTCGCCCCAGGACAAATCCTCCCAAGTGAGAATGTATGGACTTGTAGAAGTCTTGGACAAGTCGCCCCAGGACATCTCCTCCCAAGTGAGAATGTATGGACTTGTGGCAGTCTTGGGCAAGTCTCTCCAGGGCATCTCCTACCAAGCGAGAATGTATGGATTTGTGGCAGTTTTCGGCAAGTCTGCCCAGGGCATTTCCCAAGTGAGAATGTATGGATTTCTGGCAGTCTTGGGCAAGTCTCCTCAGGGCATCTCCTCCCAAGTTAGATTGTATGGATTTGTGGCAGTTTTGGGCAAGTCTCACCAGGGCATCTCCTCCCAAGTGAGAATGTATGGACTTGTGGCAGTCTTGGGCAACTCTCCCCAGGGAATCTCCTCCCAATTGAGAATGTATGGATTCGTGGCAGTCTTGGGAAAGTCGCCCCAGGACAAATCCTCCCAAGTGAGAATGTATGGACTTGTAGAAGTCTTGGACAAGTCGCCCCAGGGCATCTCCTCCCAAGTTAGATTGTATGGATTTGTGGCAGTTTTGGGCAAGTCTCACCAGGGCATCTCCTCCCAAGTGAGAATGTATGGACTTGTGGCAGTCTTAGGCAAGTCTCACCAGGGCATCTCCTCCCAAGTGAGAATGTATGGACTTGTGGCAGTCTTGGGCAACTCTCCCCAGGGCATCTCCTCCCAATTGAGAATGTATGGATTCGTGGCAGTCTTGGACAAGTCGCCCCAGGGCATCTCCTCCCAAGTTAGATTGTATGGATTTGTGGCAGTTTTGGGCAAGTCTCACCAGGGCATCTCCTCCCAAGTGAGAATGTATGGACTTGTGGCAGTCTTGGGCAAGTCTCTCCAGGGCATCTCCTACCAAGTGAGAATGTATGGATTTGTGGCAGTTTTCGGCAAGTCTGCCGAGGGCATTTCCCAAGTGAGAATGTATGGATTTCTGGCAGTCTTGGGCAAGTCTCCCCAGGGCATCTCCTCCCAAGTTAGATTGTATGGATTTGTGGCAGTTTTGGGCAAGTCTCACCAGGGCGTCTCCTCCCAAGTGAGAATGTATGGACTTGTTGCAGTCTTGGGCAACTCTCCCCAGGGAATCTCCTCCCAATTGAGAATGTATGGATTCGTGGCAGTCTTGGGAAAGTCGCCCCAGGACAAATCCTCCCAAGTGAGAATGTATGGACTTGTAGCAGTCTTAGGCAAGTCTCACCAGGGCATCTCCTCCCAAGTGAGAATGTATGGACTTGTGGCAGTCTTAGGCAACTCTCCCCAGGGAATCTCCTCCCAATTGAGAATGTATGGATTCGTGGCAGTCTTGGGAAAGTCGCCCCAGGACAAATCCTCCCAAGTGAGAATGTATGGACTTGTAGAAGTCTTGGGCAAGTCTCCCCAGGGCATCTCCTCTTAAGTTAGATTGTATGGATTTATGGCAGTTTTGGGCAAGTCTCACCAGGGCATCTCCTCCCAAGTGAGAATGTATTGACTTGTGGCAATCTTGGGTAATTCTCCCCAGGGCATCTCCTCCCAAGTGAGAATGTATGGATTCGTGGCAGTCTTGGGAAAGTCGCCCCAGGACAAATCCTCCCAAGTGAGAATGTATGGACTTGTAGAAGTCTTGAACAAGTCGCCCCAGGACATCTCCTCCCAAGTGAGAATGTATGGACTTGTGGCAGTCTTGGGCAAGTCTCTCCAGGGCATCTCCTACCAAGTGAGAATGTATGGATTTGTGGCAGTTTTCGGCAAGTCTCACCAGGGCATCTCCTCCCAAGTGAGAATGTATGGACTTGTGGCAGTCTTGGGCAACTCTCCCCAGGGAATCTCCTCCCAATTGAGAATGTATGGATTCGTGGCAGTCTTGGGAAAGTCGCCCCAGGACAAATCCTCCCAAGTAAGAATGTATGGACTTGTAGAAGTCTTGGGCAAGTCTCCCCAGGGCATCTCTTCTTAAGTTAGATTGTATGGATTTATGGCAGTTTTGGGCAAGTCTCACCAGGGCATCTCCTCCCAAGTGAGAATGTATTGACTTGTGGCAATCTTGGGTAATTCTCCCCAGGGCATCTCCTCCCAAGTGAGAATGTATGGATTCGTGGCAGTCTTGGGAAAGTCGCCCCAGGACAAATCCTCCCAAGTGAGAATGTATGGACTTGTAGAAGTCTTAGACAAGTCGCCCCAGGACATCTCCTCCCAAGTGAAAATGTATGGACTTGTGGCAGTCTTGGGCAAGTCTCTCCAGGGCATCTCCTACCAAGTGAGAATGTATGGATTTGTGGCAGTTTTCGGCAAGTCTGCCCAGGGCATTTCCCAAGTGAGAATGTATGGATTTCTGGCAGTCTTGGGCAAGTCTCCCTAGGGCATCTCCTCCCAAGTTAGATTGTATGGATTTGTGGCAGTTTTGGGCAAGTCTCACCAGGGCATCTCCTCCCAAGTGAGAATGTATGGACTTGTGGCAGTCTTGGGCAACTCTCCCCAGGGAATCTCCTCCCAATTGAGGATGTATGGATTCGTGGCAGTCTTGGGAAAGTCGCTCCAGGACAAATCCTCCCAAGTGAGAATGTATGGACTTGTGGCAGTCTTGGACAAGTCTCTCCAGGGCATCTCTTCTTAAGTTAGATTGTATGGATTTATGGCAGTTTTGGGCAAGTCTCACCAGGGCATCTCCTCCCAAGTGAGAATGTATTGACTTGTGGCAATCTTGGGTAATTCTCCCCAGGGCATCTCCTCCCAAGTGAGAATGTATGGATTCGTGGCAGTCTTGGGAAAGTCGCCCCAGGACAAATCCTCCCAAGTGAGAATGTATGGACTTGTAGAAGTCTTGGACAAGTCGCCCCAGGACATCTCCTCCCAAGTGAAAATGTATGGACTTGTGGCAGTCTTGGGCAAGTCTCTCCAGGGCATCTCCTACCAAGTGAGAATGTATGGATTTGTGGCAGTTTTCGGCAAGTCTGCCCAGGGCATTTCCCAAGTGAGAATGTATGGATTTCTGGCAGTCTTGGGCAAGTCTCCCTAGGGCATCTCCTCCCAAGTTAGATTGTATGGATTTGTGGCAGTTTTGGGCAAGTCTCACCAGGGCATCTCCTCCCAAGTGAGAATGTATGGACTTGTGGCAGTCTTGGGCAACTCTCCCCAGGGAATCTCCTCCCAATTGAGGATGTATGGATTCGTGGCAGTCTTGGGAAAGTCGCTCCAGGACAAATCCTCCCAAGTGAGAATGTATGGACTTGTGGCAGTCTTGGACAAGTCTCTCCAGGGCATCTCCTACCAAATGAGAATGTATGGACTTGTGGCAGTCTTGGGCAAGTCTCTCCAGGGCATTTCCCAAGTGAGAATGTATGGATTTCTGGCAGTCTTGGGCAAGTCTCCCCAGGGCATCTCCTCCCAAGTTAGATTGTATGGATTTGTGGCAGTTTTAAGCAAGTCTCACCAGGGCATCTCCTCCCAAGTGAGAATGTATGGACTTGTGGCAGTCTTGGGCAACTCTCCCCAGAGAATCCCCTCCCAATTGAGAATGTATGGATTCGTGGCAGTCTTGGGAAAGTCGCCCCAGGACAAATCCTCCCAAGTGAGAATGTATGGACTTGTAGAAGTCTTGGACAAGTCGCCCCAGGGCATCTCTTCCCAAGTTAGATTGTATGGATTTGTGGCAGTTTTGGGCAAGTCTCACCAGGGCATCTCCTCCCAAGTGAGAATGTATGGACTTGTGGCAGTCTTGGGCAACTCTCCCCAGGGAATCTCCTCCCAATTGAGAATGTATGGATTCGTGGCAGTCTTGGGAAAGTCGCCCCAGGACAAATCCTCCCAAGTGAGAATGTATGGACTTGTAGAAGTCTTGGGCAAGTCTCCCCAGGGCATCTCCTCTTAAGTTAGATTGTATGGATTTATGGCAGTTTTGGGCAAGTCTCACCAGGGCATCTCCTCCCAAGTGAGAATGTATTGACTTGTGGCAATCTTGGGCAAGTCTCTCCAGGGCATCTCCTACCAAGTGAGAATGTATGGACTTGTGGCAGTCTTGGGCAAGTCTCCCCAGGGCATCTCCTCCCAATTGAGAATGTATGGATTCGTGGCAGTCTTGGGAAAGTCGCCTCAGGACAAATCCTCCCAAGTGAGAATGTATGGACTTGTAGAAGTCTTGGGCAAGTCTCCCCAGGGCATCTCCTCTTAAGTTAGATTGTATGGATTTATGGCAGTTTTGGGCAAGTCTCACCAGGGCATCTCCTCCCAAGTGAGAATGTATGGACTTGTGGCAGTCTTGGGCAACTCTCCCCAGGGAATCTCCTCCCAATTGAGAATGTATGGATTCGTGGCAGTCTTGGGAAAGTCTCTCCAGGGCATCTCCTACCAAGTGAGAATGTATGGATTTGTGGCAGTTTTCGGCAAGTCTCACCAGGGCATCTCCTCCCAAGTGAGAATGTATGGACTTGTGGCAGTCTTGGGCAACTCTCCCCAGGGAATCTCCTCCCAATTGAGAATGTATGGATTCGTGGCAGTCTTGGGAAAGTCGCCCCAGGACAAATCCTCCCAAGTGAGAATGTATGGACTTGTAGAAGTCTTGGACAAGTCGCCCAGGACATCTCCTCCCAAGTGAGAATGTATGGACTTGTGGCAGTCTTGGGCAAGTCTCTCCAGGGCATCTCCTACCAAGTGAGAATGTATGGATTTGTGGCAGTTTTCGGCAAGTCTGCCCAGGGCATTTCCCAAGTGAGAATGTATGGATTTCTGGCAGTCTTGGGCAAGTCTCCCCAGGGCATCTCCTCCCAATTGAGAATGTATGGATTCGTGGCAGTCTTGGGAAAGTCGCCTCAGGACAAATCCTCCCAAGTGAGAATGTATGGACTTGTAGAAGTCTTGGGCAAGTCTCCCCAGGGCATCTCCTCTTAAGTTAGATTGTATGGATTTATGGCAGTTTTGGGCAAGTCTCACCAGGGCATCTCCTCCCAAGTGAGAATGTATTGACTTGTGGCAATCTTGGGCAAGTCTCTCCAGGGCATCTCCTCCCAAGTGAGAATGTATGGACTTGTGGCAGTCTTGGGCAAGTCTCTCCAGGGCATCTCCTACCAAGTGAGAATGTATGGATTTGTGGCAGTTTTCGGCAAGTCTCACCAGGGCATCTCCTCCCAAGTGAGAATGTATGGACTTGTGGCAGTCTTGGGCAACTCTCCCCAGGGAATCTCCTCCCAATTGAGAATGTATGGATTCGTGGCAGTCTTGGGAAAGTCGCCCCAGGACAAATCCTCCCAAGTGAGAATGTATGGACTTGTAGAAGTCTTGGACAAGTCGCCCAGGACATCTCCTCCCAAGTGAGAATGTATGGACTTGTGGCAGTCTTGGGCAAGTCTCTCCAGGGCATCTCCTACCAAGTGAGAATGTATGGATTTGTGGCAGTTTTCGGCAAGTCTGCCCAGGGCATTTCCCAAGTGAGAATGTATGGATTTCTGGCAGTCTTGGGCAAGTCTCCCCAGGGCATCTCCTCCCAATTGAGAATGTATGGATTCGTGGCAGTCTTGGGAAAGTCGCCTCAGGACAAATCCTCCCAAGTGAGAATGTATGGACTTGTAGAAGTCTTGGACAAGTCGCCCCAGGGCATCTCCTCCCAAGTTAGATTGTATGGATTTGTGGCAGTTTTGGGCAAGTCTCACCAGGGCATCTCCTCCCAATTGAGAATGTATGGATTCGTGGCAGTCTTGGACAAGTCGCCCCAGGGCATCTCCTCCCAAGTTAGATTGTATGGATTTGTGGCAGTTTTGGGCAAGTCTCACCAGGGCATCTCCTCCCAAGTGAGAATGTATGGACTTGTGGCAGTCTTGGGCAAGTCTCTCCAGGGCATCTCCTACCAAGTGAGAATGTATGGATTTGTGGCAGTTTTCGGCAAGTCTGCCCAGGGCATTTCCCAAGTGAGAATGTATGGATTTCTGGCAGTCTTGGGCAAGTCTCCCCAGGGCATCTCCTCCCAAGTTAGATTGTATGGATTTGTGGCAGTTTTGGGCAAGTCTCACCAGGGCGTCTCCTCCCAAGTGAGAATGTATGGACTTGTTGCAGTCTTGGGCAACTCTCCCCAGGGAATCTCCTCCCAATTGAGAATGTATGGATTCGTGGCAGTCTTGGGAAAGTCGCCCCAGGACAAATCCTCCCAAGTGAGAATGTATGGACTTGTGGCAGTCTTGGGCAACTCTCCCCAGAGAATCCCCTCCCAATTGAGAATGTATGGATTCGTGGCAGTCTTGGGAAAGTCGCCCCAGGACAAATCCTCCCAAGTGAGAATGTATGGACTTGTAGAAGTCTTGGACAAGTCGCCCCAGGGCATCTCCTCCCAAGTTAGATTGTATGGATTTGTGGCAGTTTTGGGCAAGTCTCACCAGGGCATCTCCTCCCAAGTGAGAATGTATGGACTTGTGGCAGTCTTGGGCAACTCTTCCCAGGGAATCTCCTCCCAATTGAGAATGTATGGATTCGTGGCAGTCTTGGGAAAGTCGCCCCAGGACAAATCCTCCCAAGTGAGAATGTATGGACTTGTAGAAGTCTTGGGCAAGTCTCCCCAGGGCATCTCCTCTTAAGTTAGATTGTATGGATTTATGGCAGTTTTGGGCAAGTCTCACCAGGGCATCTCCTCCCAAGTGAGAATGTATGGACTTGTTGCAGTCTTGGGCAACTCTCCCCAGGGAATCTCCTCCCAATTGAGAATGTATGGATTCGTGGCAGTCTTGGGAAAGTCGCCCCAGGACAAATCCTCCCAAGTGAGAATGTATGGACTTGTGGCAGTCTTGGGCAACTCTCCCCAGAGAATCCCCTCCCAATTGAGAATGTATGGATTCGTGGCAGTCTTGGGAAAGTCGCCCCAGGACAAATCCTCCCAAGTGAGAATGTATGGACTTGTAGAAGTCTTGGACAAGTCGCCCCAGGGCATCTCCTCCCAAGTTAGATTGTATGGATTTGTGGCAGTTTTGGGCAAGTCTCACCAGGGCATCTCCTCCCAAGTGAGAATGTATGGACTTGTGGCAGTCTTGGGCAACTCTCCCCAGGGAATCTCCTCCCAATTGAGAATGTATGGATTCGTGGCAGTCTTGGGAAAGTCGCCCCAGGACAAATCCTCCCAAGTAAGAATGTATGGACTTGTGGCAGTCTTGGACAAGTCTCTCCAGGGCATCTCCTACCAAATGAGAATGTATGGACTTGTGGCAGTCTTGGGCAAGTCTCTCCAGGGCATTTCCCAAGTGAGAATGTATGGATTTCTGGCAGTCTTGGGCAAGTCTCCCCAGGGCATCTCCTCCCAAGTTAGATTGTATGGATTTGTGGCAGTTTTGGGCAAGTCTCACCAGGGCATCTCCTCCCAAGTGAGAATGTATGGACTTGTGGCAGTCTTGGGCAACTCTCCCCAGGGCATCTCCTCCCAAGTGAGAATGTATGGATTCGTGGCAGTCTTGGGAAAGTCGCTCCAGGACAAATCCTCCCAAGTGAGAATGTATGGACTTGTGGCAGTCTTGGACAAGTCTCTCCAGGGCATCTCCTACCAAATGAGAATGTATGGACTTGTGGCAGTCTTGGGCAAGTCTCTCCAGGGCATTTCCCAAGTGAGAATGTATGGATTTCTGGCAGTCTTGGGCAAGTCTCCCCAGGGCATCTCCTCCCAAGTTAGATTGTATGGATTTGTGGCAGTTTTGGGCAAGTCTCACCAGGGCATCTCCTCCCAAGTGAGAATGTATGGACTTGTGGCAGTCTTGGGCAACTCTCCCCAGGGAATCTCCTCCCAATTGAGAATGTATGGATTCGTGGCAGTCTTGGGAAAGTCGCCCCAGGACAAATCCTCCCAAGTGAGAATGTATGGACTTGTAGAAGTCTTGGACAAGTCGCCCCAGGGCATCTCCTCCCAAGTTAGATTGTATGGATTTGTGGCAGTTTTGGGCAAGTCTCACCAGGGCATCTCCTCCCAAGTGAGAATGTATGGACTTGTGGCAGTCTTGGGCAACTCTCCCCAGGTAATCTCCTCCCAATTGAGAATGTATGGATCCGTGGCAGTCTTGGGAAAGTCGCCCCAGGACAAATCCTCTCATGTGAGAATGTATGGACTTGTAGAAGTCTTAGGCAAGTCTCCCCAGGTCATCTCCTCTTAAGTTAGATTGTATGGATTTATGGCAGTTTTGGGCAAGTCTCACCAGGGCATCTCCTCCCAAGTGAGAATGTATGGATTCGTGGCAGTCTTGGGAAAGTCGCCCCAGGACAAATCCTCCCAAGTGAGAATGTATGGACTTGTGGCAATCTTGGGTAATTGTCCCAAGGGCATCTCCTCCCAAGTGAGAATGTATGGATTCGTGGCAGTCTTGGGAAAGTCGCCCCAGGACATCTCCTCCCAAGTGAGAATGTATGGATTTGTGGCAGTTTTCGGCAAGTCTGCTTAGGGCATTTCCCAAGTGAGAATGTATGGATTTGTGGCAGTCTTGGGCAAGTCTCCCCAGGGCATCTCCTCCCAAGTTAGATTGTATGGACTTGTGGCAGTCTTGGGCAACTCTCCCCAGGGAATCTCCTCCCAATTGAAAATGTATGGATTCGTGGCAGTCTTGGGAAACTCGCCCCAGGACAAATCCTCCCGAATGAGAATGTATGGACTTGTGGCAATCTTGGGTAATTCTCCCCAGGCATCTCCTCCCAAGTGAGAATGTATGGATTCGTGGCAGTCTTGGGCAAGTCTCCCCAGGGCATCTCCTCCCAAGTGAGAATGTATTGACTTGTGGCAATCTTGGGTAAGTCTCCCTAGGGCATCTCCTCCCAAGTGAGAATGTATTGACTTGTGGCAGTCTTGGAAAAGTCGCCCCAGGGCATCTCCTCCCAATTGAAAATGTATGGATTCGTAGCAGTCTTGGGAAAGTCGCCCCAGGACAAATCCTCCCAAGTGAGATTGTATGGACTGTTAGCAGTCTTGGACAAGTCGCCCCAGGACATCTCCTCCCAAGTGAGAATGTATGGACTTGTGGCAGTCTTGGGCAAGTCTCTCCAGGGCATCTCCTACCAAGTGAGAATGTTTGGATTTGTGGCAGTCTTGGGCAAGTCTTCCCAGGGCATCTCCTCTTAAGTTAGATTGTATGGATTTGTGGCAGTTTTGGGCAAGTCTCACCAGGGCATCTCCTTCCAAGTGAGAATGTATGGACTTGTGGCAGTCTTGGGCAACTCTCCCCAGGGAATCTCCTCCCAATTGAGAATGTATGGATTCGTGGCAGTCTTGGGAAAGTCGCCCCAGGACAAATCCTCCCGAATGAGAATGTATGGACTTGTGGCAATCTTGGGTAATTCTCCCCAGGGCATCTCCTCCCAAGTGAGAATGTATGGATTCGTGGCAGTCTTGGGCAAGTCTCCCGAGGGCATCTCCTCCCAAGTGAGAATGTATTGACTTGTGGCAATCTTGGGTAAGTCTCCCCAGGGCATCTCCTCCCAAGTGAGAATGTATTGACTTGTGGCAGTCTTGGAAAAGTCGCCCCAGGGCATCTCCTCCCAATTGAGAATGTATGGATTCGTAGCAGTCTTGGGAAAGTCGCCCCAGGACAAATCCTCCCAAGTGAGATTGTATGGACTGTTGGCAGTCTTGGACAAGTCGCTTCAGGACATCTCCTCCCAAGTGAGAATGTATGGGCTTGTGGCAGTCTTGGGCAAGACTCTCCAAGGCATCTCCTACCAAGTGAGAATGTTTGGATTTGTGGCAGTCTTGGGCAAGTCTCCCGAGGGCATCTCCTCCCAAGTGAGAATGTATTGACTTGTGGCAATCTTGGGTAAGTCTCCCCAGGGCATCACCTCCCAAGTGAGAATGTATTGACTTGTGGCAGTCTTGGAAAAGTCGCCCCAGGGCATCTCCTCCCAATTGAGAATGTATGGATTCGTAGCAGTCTTGGGAAAGTCGCCCCAGGACAAATCCTCCCAAGTGAGATTGTATGGACTGTTGGCAGTCTTGGACAAGTCGCCCCAGGACATCTCCTCCCAAGTGAGAATGTATGGACTTGTGGCAGTCTTGGGCAAGTCTCTCCAGGGCATCTCCTAGCAAGTGAGAATGTTTGGATTTGTGGCAGTCTTGGGCAACTCTCCCCAGGGAATCTCCTCCCAATTGAGAATGTATGAATTCGTGGCAGTCTTGGGAAAGTCGCCCCAGGACAAATCCTCCCAAGTGAGAATGTATGGACTTGTGGCAATCTTGGGTAATTCTCCCCAGGGCATCTCCTCCCAAGTGAGAATGTATGGATTCGTGGCAGTCTTGGGCAAGTCTCCCCAGGGCATCTCCTCCCAAGTGAGAATGTATTGACTTGTGGCAATCTTGGGTAAGTCTCCCCAGGTCATCTCCTCCCAAGTGAGAATGTATTGACTTGTGGCAGTCTTGGAAAAGTCGCCCCAGGGCATCTCCTCCCAATTGAGAATGTATGGATTCGTAGCAGTCTTGGGAAAGTCGCCCGAGGACAAATCCTCCCAAGTGAGAATGTATGGACTTGTGGCAATCTTGGGTAAGTCTCCCCAGGGCATCTCCTCCCAAGTGAGAATGTATGGATTCGTGGCAGTCTTGGACAAGTCTCCCCAGGGCATCTCCTCCCAAGTGAGAATGTATTGACTTGTGGCAATCTTGGGTAAGTCTCCCCAGGGCATCTCCTCCCAAGTGAGAATGTATGGATTTATGGCAGTCTTGGGCAAGTCTCCCCAGGGCATCTCCTCCTAAGTGAGAATGTATTGACTTGTGGCAATCTTGGGTAATTCTCCCCAGGGCATCTCCTCCCAAGTGAGAATGTATGGATTTCTGGCAGTTTTTGGCAAGTCTCCCCAGGGCATAGCTTCCCAAGTTAGATTGTATGGATTTGTAACAGTCTTAGGCAAGTCTCACCAGGCCATTTCCCAAGTGAGAATGTATGGATTTGTGGCAGTCTTGGGCAAGTCTCCCCAGGGCATCTCCTCCCAAGTTAGATTGTATGGACTTGTGGCAGTCTTGGGCAACTCTCCCCAGGGAATCTCCTCCCAATTGAGAATGTATGGATTCGTGGCAGTCTTGGGAAAGTCGCCCCAGGACAAATCCTCCTGAATGAGAATGTATGGACTTGTGGCAATCTTGGGTAATTCTCCCCAGGGCATCTCCTCCCAAGTGAGAATGTATGGATTCGTGGCAGTCTTGGGCAACTCTCCCCAGGGAATCTCCTCCCAATTGAGAATGTATGGATTCGTAGCAGTCTTGGGAAAGTCGTCCCAGGACAAATCCTCCCAAGTGAAATTGTATAGACTGTTGGCAGTCTTGGACAAGTCGCCTCAGGACATCTCCTCCCAATTGAGAATGTATGGATTCGTGGCAGTCTTGGACAAGTCGCCCCAGGGCATCTCCTCCCAAGTTAGATTGTATGGATTTGTGGCAGTTTTGGGCAAGTCTCACCAGGGCATCTCCTCCCAAGTGAGAATGTATGGACTTGTGGCAGTCTTGGGCAACTCTCCCTAGGGAATCTCCTCCCAATTGAGGATGTATGGATTCGTGGCAGTCTTGGGAAAGTCGCTCCAGGACAAATCCTCCCAAGTGAGAATGTATGGACTTGTGGCAGTCTTGGACAAGTCTCTCCAGGGCATCTCCTACCAAGTGAGAATGTATGGACTTGTGGCAGTCTTGGGCAACTCTCCCCAGGGAATCTCCTCCCAATTGAGAATGTATGGATTCGTGGCAATCTTGGGTAAGTCTCCCCAGGGCATCTCCTCCCAAGTGAGAATGTATGGATTTATGGCAGTCTTGGGCAAGTCTCCCCAGGGCATCTCCTCCTCAGTGAGAATGTATTGACTTGTGGCAATCTTGGGTAATTCTCCCCAGGGCATCTCCTCCCAAGTGAGAATGTATGGATTTCTGGCAGTTTTTGGCAAGTCTCCCCAGGGCATAGCTTCCCAAGTTAGATTGTATGGATTTGTAACAGTCTTAGGCAAGTCTCACCAGGCCATTTCCCAAGTGAGAATGTATGGATTTGTGGCAGTCTTGGGCAAGTCTCCCCAGGGCATCTCCTCCCAAGTTAGATTGTATGGACTTGTGGCAGTCTTGGGCAACTCTCCCCAGGGAATCTCCTCCCAATTGAGAATGTATGGATTCGTGGCAGTCTTGGGAAAGTCGCCCCAGGACAAATCCTCCTGAATGAGAATGTATGGACTTGTGGCAATCTTGGGTAATTCTCCCCAGGGCATCTCCTCCCAAGTGAGAATGTATGGATTCGTGGCAGTCTTGGGCAACTCTCCCCAGGGAATCTCCTCCCAATTGAGAATGTATGGATTCGTAGCAGTCTTGGGAAAGTCGTCCCAGGACAAATCCTCCCAAGTGAAATTGTATAGACTGTTGGCAGTCTTGGACAAGTCGCCCCAGGACATCTCCTCCCAAGTGAGAATGTATGGACTTGTGGCAGTCTTGGGCAAGTCTCTCCAGGGCATCTCCTACCAAGTGAGAATGTATTGATTTGTGGCAGTCTTAGGCAAGTCTCCCCAGGGCATCTCCTCCCAAGTGAGAATGTATGGACTTGTGGCAGTCTTGGGCAACTCTCCCCAGGGAATCTCCTCCCAATTGAGAATGTATGGATTCGTGGCAGTCTTGGGAAAGTCGCCCCAGGACAAATCCTCCCAAGTGAGAATGTATGGACTTGTGGCAGTCTTGGACAAGTCGCCCCAGGACATCTCCTCCCAAGTGAGAATGTATGGACTTGTGGCAGTCTTGGGCAAGTCTCTCCAGGGCATCTCCTACCAAGTGAGAATGTATGGATTTGTGGCAGTCTTGGGAAAGTCTCTCCAGGGCATCTCCACCCAAGTTAGATTGTATGGATTCGTGGCAGTCTTGGGCAAGTCTCCCCAGGGCATCTCCTCCCATGTGAGAATGTATTGACTTGTGGCAGTCTTGGGCAAGTCTCTCCAGGGCATCTCCTACCAAGTGTGAATGTATGGATTTGTGGCAGTCTTGGGCAAGTCTCCCCAGGCATCTCCTCTTAAGTTAGATTGTATGGATTTGTGGCAGTTTTGGGCAAGTCTCACCAGGGCATCTCCTCCCAAGTGAGAATGTATGGACTTGTGGCAGTCTTGGACAACTCTCCCCAGGGAATCTCCTCCCAATTGAGAATGTATGGACTTGTAGAAGTCTTGGACAAGTCGCCCCAGGGCATCTCCTCCCAAGTTAGATTGTATGGATTTGTGGCAGTTTTGGGCAAGTCTCACCAGGGCATCTCCTCCCAAGTGAGAATGTATGGACTTGTGGCAGTCTTGGGCAACTCTCCCTAGGGAATCTCCTCCCAATTGAGGATGTATGGATTCGTGGCAGTCTTGGGAAAGTCGCTCCAGGACAAATCCTCCCAAGTGAGAATGTATGGACTTGTGGCAGTCTTGGACAAGTCTCTCCAGGGCATCTCCTACCAAGTGAGAATGTATGGACTTGTGGCAGTCTTGGGCAACTCTCCCCAGGGAATCTCCTCCCAATTGAGAATGTATGGATTCGTGGCAGTCTTGTGAAAGTCGCCCCAGGACAAATCCTCCTGAATGAGAATGTATGGACTTGTGGCAATCTTGGGTAATTCTCCCCAGGGCATCTCCTCCCAAGTGAGAATGTATGGATTTGTGGCAGTTTTTGGCAAGTCTCCCCAGGGCATAGCTTCCCAAGTTAGATTGTATGGATTTGTAACAGTCTTAGGCAAGTCTCACCAGGCCATTTCCCAAGTGAGAATGTATGGATTTGTGGCAGTCTTGGGCAAGTCTCCCCAGGGCATCTCCTCCCAAGTTAGATTGTATGGACTTGTGGCAGTCTTGGGCAACTCTCCCCAGGGAATCTCCTCCCAATTGAGAATGTATGGATTCGTGGCAGTCTTGGGAAAGTCGCCCCAGGACAAATCCTCCTGAATGAGAATGTATGGACTTGTGGAAATCTTGGGTAATTCTCCCCAGGGCATCTCCTCCCAAGTGAGAATGTATGGATTCGTGGCAGTCTTGGGCAACTCTCCCCAGGGAATCTCCTCCCAATTGAGAATATATGGATTCGTAGCAGTCTTGGGAAAGTCGCCCCAGGACAAATCCTCCCAAGTGAAATTGTATGGACTGTTGGCAGTCTTGGACAAGTCGCCCCAGGACATCTCCTCCCAAGTGAGAATGTATGGACTTGTGGCAGTCTTGGGCAAGTCTCTCCAGGGCATCTCCTACCAAGTGAGAATGTATTGATTTGTGGCAGTCTTAGGCAAGTCTCCCCAGGGCATCTCCTCTTAAGTTAGATTGTATGGATTTGTGGCAGTTTTGGGCAAGTCTCACCAGGGCATCTCCTCCCAAGTGAGAATGTATGGACTTGTGGCAGTCTTGGGCAACTCTCCCCAGGGAATCTCCTCCCAATTGAGAATGTATGGATTCGTGGCAGTCTTGGGAAAGTCGCCCCAGGACAAATCCTCCCAAGTGAGAATGTATGGACTTGTGGCAGTCTTGGACAAGTCGCCCCAGGACATCTCCTCCCAAGTGAGAATGTATGGACTTGTGGCAGTCTTGGGCAAGTCTCTCCAGGGCATCTCCTACCAAGTAAGAATGTATGGATTTGTGGCAGTCTTGGGAAAGTCTCTCCAGGGCATCTCCACCCAAGTTAGATTGTATGGATTCGTGGCAGTCTTGGGCAAGTCTCCCCAGGGCATCTCCTCCCAAGTGAGAATGTATTGACTTGTGGCAGTCTTGGGCAAGTCTCTCTAGGGCATCTCCTACCAAGTGTGAATGTATGGATTTGTGGCAGTCTTGGGCAAGTCTCCCCAGGCATCTCCTCTTAAGTTAGACTGTATGGATTTGTGGCAGTTTTGGGCAAGTCTCACCAGGGCATCTCCTCCCAAGTGAGAATGTATGGACTTGTGGCAGTCTTGGGCAACTCTCCCCAGGGAATTTCCTCCCAATTGAGAATGTATGGACTTGTAGAAGTCTTGGACAAGTCGCCCCAAGGCATCTCCTCCCAAGTTAGATTGTATAGATTTGTGGCAGTTTTGGGCAAGTCTCACCAGGGCATCTCCTCCCAAGTGAGAATGTATGGACTTGTGGCAGTCTTGGGCAACTCTCCCTAGGGAATCTCCTCCCAATTGAGGATGTATGGATTCGTGGCAATCTTGGGAAAGTCGCTCCAGGACAAATCCTCCCAAGTGAGAATGTATGGACTTGTGGCAGTCTTGGACAAGTCTCTCCAGGGCATCTCCTACCAAGTGAGAATGTATGGACTTGTGGCAGTCTTGGGCAAGTCTCTCCAGGGCATTTCCCAAGTGAGAATGTATGGATTTCTGGCAGTCTTGGGCAAGTCTCCCCAGGGCATCTCCTCCCAAGTTAGATTGTATGGATTTGTGGCAGTTTTGGGCAAGTCTCACCAGGGCATCTCCTCCCAAGTAAGAATGTATGGACTTGTGGCAGTCTTGGGCAACTCTCCTCAGGGAATCTCCCCCCAATTGAGAATGTATGATTTCGTGGCAGTCTTGGGAAAGTCGCCTCAGGACAAATCCTCCCAAGTGAGAATGTATGGACTTGTAGAAGTCTTGGACAAGTCGCCCCAGGGCATCTCCTCCCAAGTTAGATTGTATGGATTTGTGGCAGTTTTGGGCAAGTCTCACCAGGGCATCTCCTCCGAAGTGAGAATGTATGGACTTGTGGCAGTCTTGGGCAACTCTCCCCAGGGAATCTCCTCCCAATTGAGAATGTATGGATCCGTGGCAGTCTTGGGAAAGTCGCCCCAGGACAAATCCTCTCAAGTGAGAATGTATGGACTTGTAGAAGTCTTAGGCAAGTCTCCCCAGGTCATCTCCTCTTAAGTTAGATTGTATGGATTTATGGCAGTTTTGGGCAAGTCTCACCAGGGCATCTCCTCCCAAGTGAGAATGTATGGACTTGTGGCAGTCTTGGGCAACTCTCCCCAGGGAATCTCCTCCCAATTGAGAATGTATGGATTCGTGGCAGTCTTGGGAAAGTCGCCCCAGGACAAATCCTCCCAAGTGAGAATGTATGGACTTGTGGCAATCTTGGGTAATTGTCCCCAGGGCATCTCCTCCCAAGTGAGAATGTATGGATTCGTGGCAGTCTTGGGCAAGTCTCCCCAGGGCATCTCCTCCCAAGTGAGAATGTATTGACTTGTGGCAATCTTGGGTGTGTCTCCCCAGGGCATCTCCTCACAAGTGAGAATGTATTGACTTGTGGCAGTCTTGGAAAAGTCGCCCCAGGGCATCTCCTCCCAATTGAGAATGTATGGATTCGTAGCAGTCTTGGGAAAGTCGCCCCAGGACAAATCCTCCCAAGTGAGATTGTATGGACTGTTAGCAGTCTTGGACAAGTCGCCCCAGGACATCTCCTCCCAAGTGAGAATGTATGGACTTGTGGCAGTCTTGGGCAAGTCTCTCCAGGGCATCTCCTACCAAGTGTGAATGTATGGATTTGTGGCAGTCTTGGGCAAGTCTCCCCAGGCATCTCCTCTTAAGTTAGATTGTATGGATTTGTGGCAGTTTTGGGCAAGTCTCACCAGGGCATCTCCTCCCAAGTGAGAATGTATGGACTTGTGGCAGTCTTGGGCAACTCTCCCCAGGGAATCTCCTCCCAATTGAGAATGTATGGACTTGTAGAAGTCTTGGACAAGTCGCCCCAGGGCATCTCCTCCCAAGTTAGATTGTATGGATTTGTGGCAGTTTTGGGCAAGTCTCACCAGGGCATCTCCTCCCAAGTGAGAATGTATGGACTTGTGGCAGTCTTGGGCAACTCTCCCTAGGGAATCTCCTCCCAATTGAGGATGTATGGATTCGTGGCAGTCTTAGGAAAGTCGCTCCAGGACAAATCCTCCCAAGTGAGAATGTATGGACTTGTGGCAGTCTTGGACAAGTCTCTCCAGGGCATCTCCTACCAAGTGAGAATGTATGGACTTGTGGCAGTCTTGGGCAACTCTCCCCAGGGAATCTCCTCCCAATTGAGAATGTATGGACTTGTAGAAGTCTTGGACAAGTCGCCCCAGGGCATCTCCTCCCAAGTGAGAATGTATGGATTTGTGGCAGTTTTTGGCAAGTCTCCCCAGGGCATAGCTTCCCAAGTTAGATTGTATGGATTTGTAACAGTCTTAGGCAAGTCTCACCAGGCCATTTCCCAAGTGAGAATGTATGGATTTGTGGCAGTCTTGGGCAAGTCTCCCCAGGGCATCTCCTCCCAAGTTAGATTGTATGGACTTGTGGCAGTCTTGGGCAACTCTCCCCAGGGAATCTCCTCCCAATTCAGAATGTATGGATTCGTGGCAGTCTTGGGAAAGTCGCCCCAGGACAAATCCTCCTGAATGAGAATGTATGGACTTGTGGCAATCTTGGGTAATTCTCCCCAGGGCATCTCCTCCCAAGTGAGAATGTATGGATTCGTGGCAGTCTTGGGCAACTCTCCCCAGGGAATCTCCTCCCAATTGAGAATGTATGGATTCGTAGCAGTCTTGGGAAAGTCGCCCCAGGACAAATCCTCCCAAGTGAAATTGTATGGACTGTTGGCAGTCTTGGACAAGTCGCCGCAGGACATCTCCTCCCAAGTGAGAATGTATGGACTTGTGGCAGTCTTGGGCAAGTCTCTCCAGGGCATCTCCTACCAAGTGAGAATGTATTGATTTGTGGCAGTCTTAGGCAAGTCTCCCCAGGGCATCTCCTCTTAAGTTAGATTGTATGGATTTGTGGCAGTTTTGGGCAAGTCTCACCAGGGCATCTCCTCCCAAGTGAGAATGTATGGACTTGTGGCAGTCTTGGGCAACTCTCCCCAGGGAATCTTCTCCCAATTGAGAATGTATGGATTCGTAGCAGTCTTGGGAAAGTCGCCCCAGGACAAATCCTCCCAAGTGAGAATGTATGGACTTGTGGCAGTCTTGGACAAGTCGCCCCAGGACATTTCCTTCCAAGTGAGAATGTATGGACTTGTGGCAGTCTTGGGCAAGTCTCTCCAGGGCATCTCCTACCAAGTGAGAATGTATGGATTTGTGGCAGTCTTGGGAAAGTCTCTCCAGGGCATCTCCACCCAAGTTAGATTGTATGGATTCGTGGCAGTCTTGGGCAAGTCTCCCCAGGGCATCTCCTCCCAAGTGAGAATGTATTGACTTGTGGCAGTCTTGGGCAAGTCTCTCCAGGGCATCTCCTACCAAGTGTGAATGTATGGATTTGTGGCAGTCTTGGGCAAGTCTCCCCAGGCATCTCCTCTTAAGTTAGATTGTATGGATTTGTGGCAGTTTTGGGCAAGTCTCACCAGGGCATCTCCTCCCAAGTGAGAATGTATGGACTTGTGGCAGTCTTGGGCAACTCTCCCCAGGGAATCTCCTCCCAATTGAGAATGTATGGACTTGTAGAAGTCTTGGACAAGTCGCCCCAGGGCATCTCCTCCCAA
>JAZKLR010000714.1:0-233053 GCA_037103525.1 Ganaspis brasiliensis
AAAGTAAATATAAATTTCAATTAAATATTACAAAAATTACAAAATAAAAAGAGAACAACTAACCTTAAATATTATTCTTAGCAAACTACCACCAAAGAGTAACAAAGGTATAGGGGAATCTGCAGATTTATATGGATGAGTAATAATCACAATGTTTTTCATTGCTTCCTTTTTATTTAATTAATTTAATTATATTTGACTATTAATAAATTATTATATAAATTATTATTTAATTTATTATTAAAACGGCTTAAAAAAATAAGGTTAAACCTTTTAATATTTTAACTATTAATATTATATTAAATCATAAAATTAGGCTAGTAATTTTGCGCTTTTAATAGTAAAGATTGAGGTATTTCGTGTTATTATTTAGGTTCAGTCAAATGACGATTCTCCTTACATTTGATAACAGGTGAGTAACAATAACAATTTTCATGACCTTATTTTTTTAATTCTCTATTTAAAAGATACAGAAAATTTTATTATTGTTAATTATTATTTTGTTTTTATCATATCAAGCTTATAGTTTTGCACTTTTAATGGAAAAATAAAAGTTGAAGTATTGTTGTTATTTTTTAGAAAAATGCATGTTAAAATTATTTGGCGACAGGTAAGAAAGAATAATATTTTTCATTAATTTATTTTTATTTTAATGCAAATCTAAAAGTTATAGAAAATTTTATTATTTTCAATTTTAATTATTATTTATGTAAAACTAGATTAATAGTATTAAACTTTCAATTTACGTATTTTTTAATCCAATTAATGCTCTAAACCACTTTATGTATTGAAACAAACAAATCTACATTTTTAAATCATACAAACATTTCTGTTAGTGTTTATAAACATTTTATTCCACATTTAAAATTACTTACTTTTGTACGCATTAGGAATTAGTTACTTCATTATTTCACTAAATAAAACAAATACCTTATAATTTCCAATTTAATAAGTAACACGTAAGCAACAATGTATATATCTATTCTTGTTTTAAAAATATGAAAGCTAGAATTTTTGTTACAACTTTCAGGATTTTCTTCAAATTACTAAAATTTTGTTAACTTTATTTAGAGGAAATAACTGAAATTTCGATTAAAATAAGTAGACAAAATATTTATGTCAGTTCCGATTATTTTTTCCGGATGTTCTATTTTTTTTCTTTTTTTGTATAAGGAAAACCTTAACTTCAAAGAACCTTATAATTAAATCAGTAATTAATTACTTTTACAGATTTAATTATTCTGATGAATTTACATTTTTGAAATTAATTGTGAACGTATTTCAAAAATTGTCTAACATTTCGAGAAATCATAATTCTGTCGAAATTTTGAATGATGAAATTAATAGATTTTAAAGAGCAGATTAAAATTAGCATTTTTTAATTAAAATAGAAAAAATGATTAATTATTAACTCAACGAATTTATAAGGTTAGAAGTTGGTAATTTCTTCTAATTTTGGTAATTTATTCATAACAAATAATACAATGTCAAATTCAATATGGAAAATTAATATCTGATTTTAAAAATTGAATATGCCAGATGATTTTTTTTTATTTTATCGAATTTTTAGAAATTTCCCTGATTCACCTGAAATTTAATATTTTGAAGTACTTGACGTCTCTAAAAACGAATTTGATTTCAGATTTTAATACTACAAAATGGCGGATGGATTTTTTAAATTCATCAGATTTTCTGGAAACATATATTTAGGAATTTTTAAAGCCACCGTCTCTAGAAAAGTTGACTTTTCTATCTTAAAAAAAATGTTATTTTCTTAGTCTAAAAAACACTGACTTTGTTTTTAAGGGCATGTGATGGAGTATGACGTCACTGGTATAGGCAAAATTTGTCCGTAACTTTTCTCTTTAAATATTGAATATTTTGTCATGAAACTTAGTAGAATTACTTAAAATGTCATTAGAAAGGTCTCTCAGACCCAAATTTGTTTAAATTTTGGCTCAAAATTGATTTTTAAAAAATTTTGCAATTTTTCAAAAAATTCTCAAAATTGATTTTGGGACAAAATTCAAACAAACTCGGGTCTGAGAGACCTTTCTTATAACATTTTAAGTAATTCTACCAAGTTTCATGACAAAATATTTAATATTTTAAGAGAAAAGTTACGGACAAATTTTGCCTATACCAGTGACGTCATAATCCATCACATGCCCTTAAATTAAAAATACTTAATTGTTAAAAACTTCGGTATTTTTTTACTTTCAATAAAATGTTAACCTTTTTTACACCAAGAAACACTTTTAAAAAATCTTATTTTGTCATAAATTAATCATTCCGAATTAATTTCAATTCACTTATAGAAGTAAAAAGTCATAAATGATTTTATGAATAATCAGCTATTTTTCACTAATTAAAATTTAGAGACACTAGAATAAAAAACTAACAGAGAAAAATGCTCACAACTTCATTGTTGCAGGTAAAATATTTTGAGGTGAATGATCTCACATTTATTAACAACCAATCATTGAAAATGTCGAAACAATTATTTCACACGCTTTAACACAATTGTGTACAAATTTATTTGCGTATATTTACTCATGTTAAGCTTTTTTTTTATTCATGCTTAGAAGCCATTAGGTGTACAAAACAATAAGAGGCAATTTCCATATTTATGTTTAGTACACATGTACCATATTCATACACACTTCAACACTAATTTATTAGATTTTGATGCATTTCACATCAGATTATTCACAATCATTTGCCTTTATTCATCCATTTCCTGATTCAGTATTTTTTGTCCTCTTTATTAATCATTTACTACTTTTTTTCCCCTTCAAACATTTAATTTCCATTCCCATTTGCTCTTGTCTTTTATTTATATTTGCTTTCACTTTTTTCACTTTTTATTTGCTTCCGATTAAGATCTTTGTTTTATTAATTATCTTCTGTAATTATGACTTCACAAAACAAACACCTCACAAAATTATTCAGACCTTGATCAATTATAAGATTCGGTTCCAATTAGTGGCTCCATAATCACCTTGAAACGTCACTCATTTTTCACGAAATTATTTACTCACTCTTTTTTTTAGATAAAACTATCATTTAATCTGAACCAATAAATTTTTTGTACTCGGCTGATTGTGAAGGA
Organism: Ganaspis brasiliensis; assembly: GCA_037103525.1. Lineage (NCBI taxonomy): Eukaryota > Metazoa > Arthropoda > Insecta > Hymenoptera > Figitidae > Ganaspis > Ganaspis brasiliensis. The sequence goes on from JAZKLR010000714.1 coordinate 3,113, forward strand.
GGATGTCTGCACCATTTCCATGAATCATCATCCCAAGACAGGTGCTACAATTCATATTTGTTTATAGTTCCGTGTATATACTATTTTAGAGTAATGAAAGCCTGATATCCTGACGTTTACTGTACACTTACGCGCGACGATATTATTATTAATAAATCTTGCTGTCGTCATTAGGGCAGACATTACGCTATCGAAACTGGAGCGTAACTCTTTTTTGATTTATTCCCAACCTACACACACACTTTATTAAATTGAAAATTCAATTGCCGTTACATTGTCAGATGATTTAAGGCGCATTAGGCATAATTTTCAATAAATTCCCATTTTATTGCTCTCTTGACTAATGAAAATTTACCTTCATATTGGTAAAATGACGTAATATAAATAAATTCAAATATAAATTAATCCGCAATTTTGATGGAATCGCATTACTAAATTAGAGTTACATAAATTTTCATTACAATTACGTATCTAAAAGTAATTAACTTTGGATTTCACTCGATATTGCCAATGATTTCAATTTTATTATCCAATTTATCTAGTAGATTTAGAATATCCGCGTCGAATTGTTCGCACGCCACGTCACTCTCTTTTCTCATCTCATGCATGATACAGAGATAGTCACTTTACATCATCGGCGATCTTGACTTTCCGGATTCCATCGCTAAAGATCTTGAGATAAAGATTTGTACCGTTGATCGACCAACCCTTCTGATTGTTATTATTATTATTATTATTATTATTACATATCCCTATTTTTCAAACGTATGAAAATTCTCACTTTCGATCCTTTCTGCTCGTGGGACGACTCTAAATTCGAATACCGGAAGCGGAAGAACCTCCCACGGTTGGATATACAACTCCCGGTTACTTTCTGAGATTGTTCGATCCGTAACAAGTTTCATTGCCGATTACTCAATACTGGATCGTGGGATACAAACACACCTTGAGATTAAATTAAGAGTGATTCACATTTTGTTTCTCTATTCATAGTTAATGGGTTTTATATTTATTAGACTCGGTATTTATTCAATTCCTTCTTCTTTTCTCGAGCGATATATACCTATATAATTTGAAATTATTCTGTAATTATGGATTATTAGATCTGGAAATTATAATGAGATGTTGGACAAGTGAATATTTGGTGGCAGAATGTGTATGGATTTTAAATCAGAAAGAGCAGAATATATCTGGAATAAAAATTATAATTTGGTGAGGAATGAAATTTTTAGTCGACATAAAAGTAGAATTATAAATTTAGTAATCATTGTTGCATTATTTACACAAATTTTGCAGAAGGTTGCTTTTGTATGATTCATACTTTCCCGAGGGCATAATAATGCACAGGAGCAAAATATTAAAAGTAGATCAGAGTTATTTTCCTGAGAATTGAATGACCTTTGTGAGATAACAAATAGATCGATAAATTGATTCATCGGACAGTGAGGCGAAATTTAGTTATTTTTTATCTAGATCATTCTACAGGTCTCATTTTAGACGCAAATTAAACACTTTTTTTTAAATTTTCGTAATTAAATTCTCTACGAATTCCTCGAGCTGAAATTTTTGTTTTTTATTTATTTATATTAATTTTTTCATTAAAATCTATGGAAAAAGCAGAATTTTGCAGAAAATCTATTTTCTACTTTTTAAAAAGTCAAAGATTGTAACAGAAATCACATTAAAAATATTTTGGAGTATTTTCTAATATATATATACTTTTTTAATATATATATAAAAATTTGTATATTAACAGTCAATTAAACTATAATAGTTTAATAAACTGAATTATAGAGAAAATCACATAAGCAGTATAAATGTAATTTACTTATTTATATTCTTTAAAGATTTTAACGAAAATTTTAATGAATACTTAAAATTGTTATTCTCTTACGTAAATTAAGACATTTCAAATTGTTTATACAATCTATTGGTGTTTATTTTAAATTTTCTTGAAAATAGCCATACAGGGTTCTAGTTAATTCTGAATTGAGCGACATATTGTGTCTATAATAATTAAGTATGAAGATGACCTTAAATGTTTAACAATTGTTTAAACAATCAATTATTGCTAATTTTAAATTGTCTTAAAGATAACACAATTACACTAAAAAAATTTTTTTTTTCGAAACACTATACTAGTGTATTCCTACGTATTTTTCTTCGTTAAATCCGAATTCGAAATAAAAATAACCAGATTGGACAAAATTTTTTAGATAATCTCAAAAAAAAAAAATTAAAAACAAATCAAAACCAAAAAAAATGTTTTCTTTTTCTCCGGGACACAAAGCTCTTGTATTCCAAAGTATTTTTCTCCGCTGAATCCGAATCCGAAGTCAGAATAACCAGATTGACTAAAACTTTTGAAATAATCTTAAAAAACTGGAGAAAAACACGAAAAAATCGGTTTTTTGAGATTATCTAAAAAATTTTAGATAATCTGATTATTTTGACTTCGGATTCGAATTCAGCAAAGAAAAATACATTGTAATTCAGAAGTATATTGTCCCGAACAAAAAAAAATGTTTGGCTTTTTTTAGGGTTTTGAGCAATTTTTTGAGATTATCTAAAAAATTTGAGCTAATCTGGTTATTTTGACTTCGGATTCAGATTTAAAGAAGAAAAATGCGTAGCAAGACACTAGCATATTGTCGCGGACAAAAATTTTTTTTTAGGTCTTTTCAGGTTTCTAAGCAATTTCTTGAGATTATCTAACAAATTTTATGCAATCTGGTTATTCTGTCTTCGAATTAGGATAAGTAGGAGAAAAATACGTAGGAATACACTAGCAGAATGTCCCGGACAAAAAAAATTTTTTTTTGGTATTTTCGGGTTTTTCAGATTTTTGAGCAATTTTTTTTTTATTATCTAAAAAGATTTAACCAATATAGTTAATCTGACTTCGGATTTGGATTAAGCGCAGAAAAGTACGTAAGAATACACTGGCAGAATGTCCCGAACAAAAAAAATTTTTTTTTCGGTTTTTGAACAATTTATTTAGTTTATCTAAAAAAAATTAGCCAATTTGCTCATTCATAATTCAGATTCAGATTCAGCAAAGGAAAATAAAAAGAAATACACTAGCACAATGTCCCGGATAAAAAAAAATTTTTCGGGTTTTTTTCAGATTTTTCAGCAGTTTTTTTAATATTATCTGAAAAGTTATAAACAATCTCGTTATTTTGATTTCGGATTCACTTTCAGCGAAGAAAAATATGTAGCAGGACACAAGCGTATTGTTCCGGAAACAAAAATTTTTTTTCGGATATTTTCGAGTTTTTGAGCAATTTTTTTAATATTATCTAAAAAATTGTCGACAATCTGGTTATTTTGACTTCGGATTAGGATTAATAGGAAAAAAATAAGTAGGAATCTACTATCAGAATGTCCCGAATAAAAAAAAAAATTTCGGGTATTTTCGGGTTCTTCAGATTTTTGAGCAATTTTTCTTATTACCTAATAAAATTTATTCAATTTAGTTATTTTGACTTCGGATTTGGATTCAGCGGAGAAAAATGCATAAGAATACACTAGCAGAATGTCCCGGACAAAAAAAAATTTTTTTGGATTTTTTTCGGGTTTTTGAACAATTTATTTAGTTTATCTAAAAAAAATTAGCCCATCTGATTATTCTGACTTAGATTCAGATTCAGCAAAGGAAAATAAAATGGAATAAACTAGCAGAATGTCCTCGACAAAAAATTTTTTTTCGGGTTTTTTCAGATTTTTGAGCAGTTTTTTAACATTATCTGAAAAGTTTTAGGCAATCTCGTTATTTTGACTTTAGATTCACTTTCAGCGAAGAAAAATGTGTAGCAAGACACAAGCGTCTTGTCCCGGACAACAAAACTTTTTTTTCGGGTATTTTCGAGTTTTTGAGCATTTTTTTTTTAAAATGTAGAAAATCCGGTTATTCTGACTTTGGATTTGGATTTATCGGAGAAAAATACGTAGAAATACAGTAGCAGAACGTCCCGGACAACTAATAATTTTTTCCGGGTATTTTCGGGTTTTTCAGATTTTTCAACAATTGTTTTAATATTATCTAAAAAGTTTTAAACAATATAGTTATTCTGACTTTGGATTTAGATTCAGCTGAGGAGAAAACGTAGGAATACACTAGCAAAATGTCCCGGGCAAAAAATTTTTTTTTGCTTTTTTTCGGATTTTTGAGCAATTTATTCAGTTTATCTAAAAAAAATTGAGCTAATCTTATTATTCTGACTTCGGATTTGAATTGAGCGTAGAAAAATACGGAGGAATACACATCCGAATGTCCCGGACAAAAAAATTTTTTTCCGGTTTTTTTTTCGTGTTTTTGAGCAATTTTTAAGTTTATCTAAAAAAATTTAACTAATTTGGCTACTTTGATTTTAGATTCAGATTCAGCAAAGAGAAATACGTAGATTCATGATGGTAGTGCCCCAGAAAAAAAAATTTTTTTTTGGTTTGGTTTGAGTTCTAAAAATTTTTTTGAAGTTATCTTTTAAATGAATTTATTTAATCTGGTTATTCTGACTTCGGACTTGCATTTCCAGAAGAAAGACAAAAATAAATACACTAATGTAGTGCCTCGGACAACAAATATTTTCTTTTTGTATGGCAGTGTTACTTTTTATTTTAAATTTTCTGAAAGACAATTATACACAGCTCTAGTTTTTTCCTAATTTTGCAACATTTTTTGACTACAATAACCAAGTATAAAGATGAAGTTTAATTTTGTATGTACAATTGTTGTAATTGCAATTGTTTAAACAATTAATTATTGTTAATTTTAAATTTTCTTAAAGATAACAATACAGAGTTCTAGTTTTTTTTATGTTGCACAAAATGTGGCAAAATTTATAAATAGGTAGAATTCTGTAAGAAAATTTAAAATTAAAAATAAAAGATTGTTTAAACAATTTTTTAATGTCTAAAATCGTGTAAGAGAATACACATTTATTACAATTTTGGTGAAAATCTTTAAAGAATTTAGAATAAATTGAATTTTTACTGTTTATGTGGTTTTTTCCATAATTCAGTTAATTAAATGATTGTTTAATCAACAAAACTGTTAATCTACAAATTTCTATATATATTAGAAATACTCTAAAATATTATGGATATGATTTCCGTTGCAATCTTTAAAATTTAAAGTGTAGAAAATAAATGTTTTGAAAAATTCTGATTTCTCCAAAGATTTTAATGAAAAAATTAATATAAATACATAAAAATTTCGGCTTGAGGAATCCATAGTGAATTTAATTACGAATATAAAAAAAAATTTGTTTAATTTGAGCAAAAATTGAGACCTGTAGAGTAATTTGGCTAAAAATCTACATTTTGCCCAACTGTAGAACATGGTAGCGTACGAAATGTACTTTATCGATATAAAAAATAATTTTAGTATTAAAGTTCATTCACTTATGGCAATTAGGACTAACAATAAGATATACTTTATTTACCCATTAACTTATTTTTTATTTCAAAAAGTAGTTCAATTTAACCTGTCACAACTTGATTGATCTCTGATGGACGTAGTTATGATAATCGATCTGAAAGATGAGTCATAGGTGACCACAGGTGTATTTTCGTATGGTTATAAACGAGGAGGGAGAAATGATATAAAATAAAAAGACGAGAAACGTGATCGAAGATTGCTCATGTGGTACGGGACATGATCAAATAAGAATTGTAATCATCGCTTGAACATAATGACGATTCGAAATATCGAGGTGCCACATTTGACACATACACTCTTGCAATCATTCTACATATCTATGAATAAAGATGCACTCAGGTATGAGTTATGTGATTTGTGGGTCATGATCTCTAGCCAGAACAACGTAGAGATTTTGTGTGAAAACTGTAATTTATTGCTAGAAATGACGCAAGACTCAAATGTCGAGGCAGAGCACTCGATGTCAAATAGTATGAATAATAATCTAATAGCCGAGACGATTCAACTTTAGCGATTGTAATATCATGAAAATATGTAAAATTATTTTTCCTGCTTATTTTTATATGTTTCTATGTTGTTATTAATTGGTAATGTTCCTCTTTTATGTGTATTTATTGCTGTTTCGTTTATATGTAGTAGTCTAGTTATTATTGTATGTGCAGTCTATTTTATGTGAATGCTTCAATATTTATTGGATAATTATTTTATTTTTGTTACGTTTAACATTCTATTTACTGTTATGACTAGAATTTCTCTACAATTTAAATAACGAAAAATATGTAACAAAATCGACTAAAGGGGCTACTGTGTTTAAACGGGTGAAAAAAGGTCTATTTTCAACAATTTTTTTTTTATATAAAAAATTAAAATAGCTTATTTAAACTTTTTAATGTCTTAAAGATGTATATTTAAACAAAAATTTCTGAAATTTTCAAAGGAAAATATTTATAACAAAAACACTTTTTTTCGATTACTGGAAGATGAGGAAAAAATAGGAAAAAACACTATTTTTCACAATACGACGACGTTTCGGTGGCTTGGTTTGCCACCATCATCAGGTCACTTTAATAAAAAAAAATAAATAATATACATTAAAATTATAAGCGGAATCACACATATTAATTTCACAAAAATAATAAGACAATACCTAGTTAAAAAATTGTTAATCACATCGAAAAATTGTCAAAAAAGGTAAAATAACATTTTGAAATAATCTTATTTTTAGTACATTGTAATTGTTTAGTAATATAATTTATGTGGAAATGAAATGGAATCTCTCTCGTTGCTTCTCTTGGATTAGACTGATGCTGTAACCAACTAGTTCAAAATTTTGTAAATCTTCATAATAAGAAAATCCATCATAATACTTATCCGAAAGACCGTGTAACAATTTATTGCTATTTTGTTATTTAATTTAAGAATATACATAAAATTCAAAACTGAATCAACTTTTAAAAATAAATTTAAATAGAAAGAAAACAAGAACTTGCTCTGAACAAATTCAAGATTAACCAATAAATTGTATATTTATAGTTCTCAAATAAACTAACTAATAATTTATTTAATAAATCTGTGATTAGAGATAATTAAGAAAAATACACTACGTTCGTATAAGATCGATATTTATTTCCAATTGAAGTGAATTAATTATAAGAATTTTGTCAAACCAATTAACGATCCGAATAACAATGCCTAACGTCTATACCTTATCCGTGGTGACGTCGCCTTACCATTATTTTCGAAATCATTCATAAATACTACCTTTCAATAACATTAATTAGACTTATCAAATTTAAAAAGCACTTAACAATTAGACAAGACAAATTCAACAATAAATAAATTGATAAAGGTTCATAAAACATTCAAAACATACATAATATATCAAATCTGCGACTTGCAAACAAAATAATACAAATGTCAAAATAATCAGAATTATTATAAATGGATTAAAATAATAAACAATGAACAATCAAATAGAAATTGTTCAATCAATCACACCTGTTTTAATTATTTCAAAAGTGAGAATAATACTCAACAAATATTTTGGCGAGACTGGCTGAGAGAGAGGCAATGGTAATCCTTGGCACAAGTACAAACTCAGGTACTGTTGAAATCTCGAATCCTCTTTTCGTCCCAGATTTCATGTCCTCCGTCAAGATGACAATATCTTAATGACTGTTTAGAATGGAGATGAATGAGATCACTCCATTTATTGGACATTTGAATCTCATAAACAGTTCAAAAATGCCTCCCTGATCCGTGCCCATAATTTACGCCACACTTTATCAATTAAAAATAAAGAGAAACCATTTAACTCAAATTTACATTAGAAAGAGAAATTCAAAAACAAAAACAGAATATTTAAATACGAAAATATTTAAACAAACGTACCTTTAAGTGTCCTCGGCGAGTACTTAGAGCGTGGCGCAGATCTACAGCCAGTCTCGAGGTGTGACGATTAATCAATGATTAATTGACAGAACTCCAAGACATTGGCAGCGATCCCCATCATCCACTACCATTGACACGCCGATAACTCTTATTGGACACCCGATACACGTGATTACCCCTTAATGTTTTTGTCATATATTTAGAATATTAAATCGAAAATGTAGCGGATCAGGCGAGAATACGAAATCTTCGTTAAAATAAATTTACCAAGGAAAGCCATCGCCTCAACCGCTGAACTACGTAACAAGAGCCAATTATAATCTTCACCAACAAAATAATTAAATAAAAGAGAAAGAAAGAAAGAGGGAGAAAAAGGGAAAAGAAAGAAAAACAGATATAAAGACAGAAAGAAAAGGAAAGACAAACAGATGGACAGACATACTAAATGTACTGGAAACTGGACTGCTCCTGCAGCATACTTTCTTTCAAAGACATAGGATGATGATGGTACGGTGTTGCAGCTATAGAATAGACAGATAGACATCTGCCAATATCTTTGCCAATGTGTGGGAGAGTCCTAACGCGACCCTGAGATTTTGATCCTATCTTGTCGATCCTCAATCGAAGGACATCTCGATTGACCGAGTTGGAAAACAATGTGCCTGCAGACGCGTGGAAAAAAGAGAAAGAGAATCGAAGATGAAACAAATAACATCAGAAACAAGAGTCTGAAAAATAGATAGGAAGGGAAAGATTCTTATCCCGCTGCAAATTATTCCCGCTGGCATCACCACGAGAAAATTGACGATCTCAAAGGGACGCTAATGATATCAAGACATTCCATTATTGATTGAGTCAACACTCGAACAGTAAAAGGTTTTGATTAGCCGATTAACTCTACTAGGCACGATGATTTCAAATTATATTATTAACTAGATTGCCAAGATGCATCTCAATTTACATGATTGTTCGATTTGCACGGGCAATTTTTTACTGATGAGTCCACAAAAAAATGTGCAACACAAGATATATGAAAAAAGTAACTTCTGTAAATAAAAAAAACTGTTTTCTTGTCGACCTCACGTTTATAAAATGGTAACATAATCCTTAATGCAAAATAATTGTAAGTTAAAAATTGTGCAATAGGAAGTTAACAAAACAGCCGTGCAAGAGAATTCTTTTCTAATATTTAGTGCAAGACAATTATAAGTTAAAGTTTCGTGCAATATAATGCTACATGAAGCTGGAGGCAAAATAATGTCATCAAAAATTACAATGGGAGATAATTAAATGCGAAATTTTGAGATCAAAAAGAAACACATGTGTATATAAAAATCAGCTGATCAAGAAGAAATAAGTAATTATTGCATTAAATTTTTAAACAAACCTGATGCCAATTTCATTAAAGATGTGTTTTATTTTATTAATAGTTTAGTGTAAAGATTTCTAAACTCATTCAAATTTAAATAATTTGTTGTACTTTCGTGTATGTGTGAGTATTTAAATGAGAAGGAAGGAAATGTTTAAATTGTGTATGTTTTCGTCATAAATAAAGCAGATTTGTAACCTCTTTGTATGGATCGTAGGATCTTTAAACAAATTATTATTTTAATAATTATTATTATTATTACTCACCTGTTACCAAATGTAAGAAGGATCGCCAAATGACTGAACCTGAATAATAACACAAAATACTCTAACTTTAAACTCTATCATTGAAAGTGCAAAATTACTGACTTAATTTTATGTTTCAATATAATATTATTAATTAAATATAATTAAATTAATTAAATAAAAAGAAAGCAATGAAAAACATAGTTATTATTACTCACCCGTATAAATCTGCAGAATATTGACACGTGAAGCACACTTAATAAACACACCACTTCTCTTTTAAAATAAAACACTTAGTTTAAAAAGATAAAATATATTAAAGAGATTTGAATAGATAAAATAAAATCAGTGAAGTGCTTAGTGGTTAAAAATAATATAATATAATGTAAACACCCGTATAAATCTGCAAAATATTGACACGTGAAGCACACTTAATAAACACACCACTTCACTTTTAAAATGAAAACACTATTAAAAGAGAAGTGGTGTGTTTATTAAGTGTGCTTCACGTGTCAATATTCTGCAGATTTATACGGGTGTTTAAATTATATTATAATATTATATTATATTTAACCACTAAGCACTTCACTGATTTTATTTTACAAAACACTTTTCTCCTAAAGTAAATTAAAATTCACAATTAAATATTACATAAATAAAAAGAAAATAATTAAGCTAATATATTATTCTTCCGGGAGGCGTCGTGATAATTATTTTTCTGCGCTGAAATAAAAAATAGAATTTTCTTTGAATTTGAGATTATATTCTGGGAAAAATTTGTTTCAAAATAATAAAATGTATGAGATAAATGAAATTTTCCTTTTATTTGATAGTTCTGATATGAAGGTAAAGAGAGAGTCCAATGCACTTTTTGCTTTTCCTCCCTTTAATCTGTGTTTGGCTCTTGCTCGCTCTCTATAGGTCACGCCATTCGCGTCATTAACACGCCTCTTGATTTATTGCAAGTGAAAAAAATGCGAAGCGCACGGGATTTCGACTGACCGCACCGATAATCCGTGGCTAATGACCATGGACACGAGCATTATGGAACGCGCGGTATCGCTTGGCGTGTTCTTGCAGAAATTAAGAGAAATTAAGGGGAGTTACCTACCTCGGTCTCCCCTCAAGGTCGATGCTTGTGTTCCTATATCGCCTGAATCAAGATCTTCAAGATCTGCTGTATTAATCACAAGCAGTGTGCATACACCGAGACATTTCTCACAATGTCTTTTAACGGATAATAAATTAATGGCAAACAATTGAAAATGATAAAAATTATCAAGATGAATATAATTGTTTGTATTTTGTAATATAAGACGAGAAAAAAAAATTGTGATTTAAAATTTTGTTGTATTAATTGTTTCATAACCTGTTATGAATTCTATGTTACAAATTTTTGATTTTAGACTTCACGTGATAAATTCTACATCTTAGATTCTAAATCCGAGATTCTCGATCCCACATTTCGGATCCTACAACTCAGTATCATCATTCTAGATTGGACATTCTACTTTCATCATTCTAGATTTCCGGTTATACATTTCAGATTTTACATATGTGACGATGCAAATCGTCAAAATTTATATTTTATTTTGTCCTTCCCTTGTAGCGCTTGAGTAAAAAGGGGAAAATTTAAATAAGACCAACTTTAAGGATACAATAAAAATTTAGATTTATTTCCAGTTAAATGAACTGAAGTCACATATGCTTTTTCCATTAATCATAAATATATTTCAAATATTCAAAAAATGTCCTTCGCGACAATTTACTCCCCTTCAAGCTCGCTACAATATTTCTCTTTCACACTTTATTGATAAAATTGATTAATCAATATGAATATGCATAATTACTTCAGGGAATGATTTCTTTGAATCGACTTGCCTTGGATGAACCTCCCAAAAGCCTGGATATCCAATTTGGTTGATCCCATCAGGAACTTCGTCACCAATGATTCCAGAGATGGAGATGAGAGAGAGATATTATTAAGAGTTCCACAAAACTCACAATTAGTTCACATTAACAAAGAACTAGAACACTTTACTGAACATATGGGGAGTGATCAATTCCCCGTATCCAAAAAAAAACGTCGACGATTGATTTTGAGTCCGACTTTTGGCACGTCGGAAACTCATCTGCCTTTTCGTTTGATTTCGGTCCCCTCTTCCCCACTCATCGAATCAATCTCCCTCTCCTTGTGTCATCGATGGGAACTTCGATCCATTACACCCTAGAGATCTTTAATTTATTTAATTTTGGTGTAATTTATTGAGAGTGCCCGTGATTCAATCATGAGATACGAGCCTGAGTGCCGAGTATTGATTTTTCTGGTCGATCAGTATCTCTCGTCTTTCTCGAGATCAGCGGTCTTATTATTGTTGTTCTTCGTTAAATTCATAAATTGTGATTTGCGCAGGTCAAGTACACGAATTGTAACGAAGGTCAGCGGAAGGATCCGAATTTTTCTTTTAGGTGACGCCTTTCCTTAAGTGCAACCAAGAGGATGTGTGGTTTCTAGCGGCCGAGAGAATGAGACGTAGCAAGAAAAAAGAAGACATGGAAAGGGAATGATCGCGGAAAAGAAGATCTACCGGTCGATTGATAGTAGCCATGTGCTTGATAATTAATTCACGTATGATCCCCGAATTGTTAAAGCCGTGTGCTCGTCTCATTATTCATTGTTCTTTTTATCGCCACCGAAGTTTTCTTAAACATATTGGAACATTAGTGGACTAGTCTTGAGAACTAAATTTATAAGTGTAGTGGATATTTGAATTATTAAATAAATAGTGTTTTCTTTAGAAAAGTGGTGATATTAATTTTGATTTGTGGAAGAGTCCCAGGAGCTCCTGATACTAAGGTCTGCGATTCCATTAAATTTTCGTTGGTTTTCTTCAGATCGGTGAGTTGAATTATTTTAGGGTTTTCATTTGTCTGTATCAACGTCTGCATTGCGACGTTAAATCTCAACAGAATCTCCCTTTGTGGTTTTGGAGTTTTTGTCAGCACAGAGAGAGTCCGATTTTTAAGGATTAATTAAATAATTTTTTTTTAAATATTGATCCAATGCAAACTTATTTTAGTTAAACAATTAATCTCTATTTTTTACATCTTAGATTTCAAATCCCAGATTCTATAATCCAGATTCCGAAATCGATATCCCACATTCCATATTTTAAATGCCAATATTCATATTTAAGATTTCATATTCCAGATTCTACACCTCATATTTCACAATTCAAATTCCATATTTCGGTTACCATCTTCCAGATTTCCTATTCTCAATTCCACATCCCAAATTCGTACTTTGTATTTATATGGTATTTTGAATACGGAAACTAGAATATTAAATTTGGAATCTTGAATTTATACGGAGAAATTGGAGTGTAGAATTCAAAATGTTGAATGAAGAATCTGGAATCTGTTATGTAGAACCCGGAATTTGGAATCGGGAATGTGGAATCTAAAATGTGGAATCTAAAGTCCAAAATAGCGTAACTGGAGAATTAGAGAAATAAAGAAATAAAATAAATAATAAATAATATCCGAGATGAAGATTCATAAAATTTGTTAATATTAAAAATTAGCATCAAATTATCGTAAAACGTACATTTTCGAAAAATACTAACTTGCCTGAAATAATTCATGGTTTCTTATGGCTATTATATTACAAAGATTTTTTCCTTACTGAGGAATTGCATTGGCGTTGCCCTTCAATTATAAAGCACTTTATCAAGCAACTGAATAAGGCATTCTTTCGTTAGGAACATTCAATAGGTATAAATAATCAGATAGGTAAATGCGTGTGACGAAAAGGGAAACGCAACGTGATGATAGGTTTATCTCCTCTTCCTTCATCTCTTCCTTCCTCTTTCTTTCCTGACTGGTCATTGGTCACTGTCCTCCGGCAATACAACTTCTCTTACGCGATAAATTTGCTTATCTAATCCTTCATTTCCACCTTTTGAATTCCCTTTTAAAATTAAGTTCCTTTCCTTGCGAAATTTTGTATGAAAAGGATGATTCCAGTTAATTCATTGTGTAGCTAATTCTAATTTGATGTAGGTAATAAGTGTCTCATAGTTCTTAATTTATAAATGGTGTCCAAAGCGAGCAGACGTATAATTGTCTAACGCTGCATTTTCACATCGACGAAAGATTTGTTAATGGTATTAATTTTTATTGTCGTTAATTGGTGTTTTTTTTTTATTTCAATTGGCTGAGTTAAACTTATTTGTATTCATTTTTTGTTTTAAAGTGTGGCGTTAATGTATATGTATACAATTTTGCAATACAATATCATCATCTGATTCTTGATGTATTATCGGCGATCCTGAGGCAATGCGACTTTCTCAATCGGAAATTGGAGGTCCATTTAAATATATTCTGATTGTGGATATTTGACGGAAATCTGTGATCAATTCATCACCATATCATCAATGTCTCAATTGGATAAATCTTATCCGTGACATAGAGTAAGTCAAGACATTTTTATTTGCTCTGATCGTCCGATTATGTCTTCTGAGACTAAATTATAAATGTATTGTCACATCTCGTGAATTTATTGGAAGACACCAATATTATGGATTCTTTGTTGTTCTTTTCTTTCTTTATATTCGTCAGATAATCATTTTGTATCAACATTTTAAATTATAGGATATTTTTTAGTATTTATGATCTAATTTAAATTTGTGTGTATGTATGAATTTTAGAAATAGAGATATTAACTTGACTGATTTTATAAATGATAGGAATTGTTCTCTCTCTCTCTCTCTCTCTCTCTCTTTGACTCCAATGTGACCTTGTGATAAATAAAATATATTGTTACCAATTAGTTTAATATTTATTTGGCTGAATATCAAAGATTTCTTATTTGATAATAATTGATCGATTTACTTCCGAAACTTTATACTTCAATAAATAAATAAAATTAAGTAACTAAAAAAATCCGTTACAATTTGCAGAAAATGTTCACTTTTTAAAAACTGAAGTTAAGACTATATAAATGTAGATATTTACAGTATTAGTATCAGAAACCTTCAAATAGTTTCACTAATTAATTAGTAATAAATTATAAACGATTCAGTTGCATAAAATTAGTAAATTTTCTTGATAGTGATTCACGTGTTCAAATTTTTGGAAACCGAAGATGTTTACATTATTTTAATTCGGACCACATTGAATTCCTCGGTAATTAATTCAAGAAAAAAGACAACCAAAATCTAGATGAGTCATTTAGGTTCCATGAATTTTTATAATCCAGGGAATCGATTATGTAAATGTCCACTTAGATTTTTTTCATTCATACCAGATTTTTGATTCAAGTGTTACTTCTTTTCTGGTATTTTTATAGTCCAGGAAGAAAAGAATTACAAGCGAGTATTTCTACGTAGAAACGCCCAACTTGGGCAAGACTCGGCTTATAAAAGAATTCTAGTGATTTAAAATACTTTTCATTACAAGCTACTGTCCGATAAGAATCCATAAATTTGACAAATTCCTTCCATTCTTAATTAAAATTTTACTTTTTTTTGTTATGTTAATTAATCATATTTCTGTACATTTCAGTCGCTTTTACTTGTCTCAATTTATATTATTGTATTTTTTAAATTATTTATTAGAAGTGTGCGAATAGTTCGAGTTCAAATCGCATGGAAAAAAATCTTTAACTGAAATAGCAATAAATGTCTCTGAAACAGCGATATGATTTAATAAAATAGCAAAAACTTTCGCATATTCCAGTGAAACATATCGATGTTTCAATAAAACTTATTATTCCTGTTCAAGTTAAAGATTTTTTTCCGTGCGAATTGACAAGACTCAATTCAAATTGCAAAGGTTCGAAATCGAACTATTCTAAGATTTCGAACAGAGATATTTTTATCTTATCAGAGTGTCAAGCGAATAATCATATTTTGACCTTTCCGGATTTTTTTTGCGCAAAAACGGAACAGACAAAAAAACTTAAACATTAGAAATTAGGTAGATGGAAAAAATTAAAATACAACGAAAAAATAAATAAATTTAAAAAACAGTTAAGAATTCTAAAGAAATAACAAAGAGTAAGAGCACTTATAAAACAATACAAAAAATCTTAAATAAAAGAGAAAATCTTCAAAGAATCTAACAAAATGTGAAAAATAAAATTTTGAGAAAAGCTACAAAATTTTATTAAAACCATCTGAATGATGAGATAAGAAAGTTAGGAATAATTAACATTAAAACGCAAAAATTAAAGAAAAAATTAGAAAAAAAGTAACAATTTAAAAATCTTTCAAAAATTAAATAAATTTTTCTTCTAAGGAATAAAAATTGTAAAAAAATCATTGAAGGCAAAAGGTGAAAAATTAAGAAATATGTTAATAACGTCATAAAATGTTAAGCAGTTTAAGAAACATTGATTAAATTGCATTTTTTAAATAAAAATACTATGCGGTAATATATAAATAAATAGTAAAAATTAAAAAAAAAAAAATTGAAACTACAAAAAAGAGGACGTAAATGTTTTCAAAAAGTTAAAATAATCATTGATATGTTTTTAAAAAATAATTAAAATAAATAAGATAATCAATAAAAAACGAAAAACTGTTACTAAAGAAAAAAAATTACATTAAAAAACATGTATTGAAAATTAAGAAAAAAAAAATAATTTCCTTTAAATAAAAAACTAAATAAAAACGATTCAATAATATTGAGAAAAGAACAAATATTTCTAAAAAATAGAGAAATTATGATCAAATGAGAAAATTTATTGTAAGATCAAATTTACATAAAGGTAAATAAAAGAAGAAAAGTCTTTACAAATTATAAAAATTAATAGGTTATCACAAAATACAAAAAAAAAAAGAATAAATGTTTAAAAAACCAGAAAATTTAAAAAAATTATATTTCCCTACCTCTTAATTATAATAGTAATTAAACTAATCACTGAAAAAATAAATAAACTTTTTTAAATGTTATAAAAATAAAACTTTTTTAAAATTAACTGAATTAGATTATTTACGTAAAAAGAACAAACATTTTAAAAATCTAAAACATAAAAAGTATTATTAAACGCAATATATTAGAAAGGCAAAGTATTAGAAAATTTTCTAAAAAGAGATAAAAGTTAAGATACTATAAAAAGACAGAAAAACAATGTAAAACAAAATACTCACAACACTATTTTTAAAATAAAAAATTACAAGAAAAAAAAATTAAATATTTCAAGAAAGTGAAATAAATTAATAAACAAATCTAGAATTTTTTTTATAAATTCAAAAAATAATTTTTTTCAATTTTATGGTTTTTAAACATTTATTCGACTTTTTTGTAATCTTTTAATTAATAATTATTATGTAATTATTTTTTTAATATGTAATTATTTCCCTCAATTTATAATTTTTCTATCAATTATAATTATTTTCTTAATTCAATTAATAATTAATAATTATTCAATTAATATTCTATTCTTCAATTTTCAATTATTTAATTGAATATTAAATATAAAATGTCTACAAGATTGAAAATTTTGAGCCAGGCCGTTACGTATTTTTTTTAGTCGATTTATTGTATCACTTATTTTTCTTTCTATATGTGTTAAAGGGGTTTTTCCAGTTTATATGTTAAATAAATAAAAAAAAATATTCAATAATCCTCGTCTTATTTTGAATTATCAATTGTTTTTTCGAATTACAATTTAATTGTTTAATTTTGATTGTTCTCTTTAATATTAAAAGATTCTCGCCTTTTGCCAAATATTTTTTTCGACTATTAATAAGTTTCGACAATTCCAAATTATTTTCTTCAAATCTCAATTTTTTTTAACTTTCAATTCCATTTTTCAGTTTTCAATTATTTTCTTCTATATTCAATAACTCTTGGCATTTTCAATTACTTTATTTTTATTTTTATTATATTCTTTAAATTTTAATTTCATTTTTTAATTTTGATTATTCTTTTCGAACTTGAATCCAGTTATTCAATCGGCAAATATTTCCAACAATTATTTTTATAATTTTCTTAATTTTCAATTTGCAATTATTTTCTTTAAATTTAATGTTTCTTGCTTAATTTTTTCAAATATTTTTTTCAGTTGTCTATTAAACTAGTCATTTTTTGAATTCTGTTTTCAATTGTTTTTAATTATTCCAGTCATTTTTTAAATATTTTCTTCAATTTTTCAATTAATAATTGTTTTCCGCAATTTTCAATTATTTCTTACAAATTTCTCAATTTTCAATTATTCTCTTAAAATTTAGTAATTATTTTTTGAGTTTTTCAACTATTTTATTGGGTTGTGTATATTAATTTAGATATTTTTTGAATTTGGTTTTCAATTGTCAATTATTTTCACGTTTTGTAATTTCTTCCCTATTATCAATTATTTTTATTTCTTCAAATTTCAATTTTATTCTTAAATGTTGAATTTGTTTCTTTAATTTTTTATTCATTTTCTTCAAATTAATGTAATTTTTTTTAAATTTTAATTGTTTTCTTCTATCTTCTATTATTTTCTATAATTTTTTAAATATTTTCTTTAATTTCAATTTCTTTTTCGATTTTTATTTCACGCGCGTCTAGGCGCTCGTTATTATTGCTAGAAATTAATATTTTACTCTTATAGTTTATTATACTTTTCGTCTATCTTTCTATTCAAAATTTTTAGATTGAATTCCGATCATTTCAACTTTAATTTTTTAAATTACTCTTAATGAATACAAGATTAAAATTGTCACTGATTGAAATGATAATATTTCGATAAAACATTAAAAAAAAACAATATTGTTACTTTCACAATTTCACAGTTATTTATTTAATTTTCTCAATTTTCAATTTGCAACTATTTTCTTTAAATTTAATGTTTCTTGCTTAATTTTTTCAAATATTTTTTTCAGTTGTCTATTAATCTAGTCATTTTTCAAAAATTTTCTTCAATTTTTCAATTATTTTTTGCAAATTTCTCAATTTTCAATTATTCTCTTAAAATTTAGTAATTATTTTTTTAATTTTTTAACTATTTTATTGGGTTGTGTATTAATCTAGATATTTTTCAATTTTGTTTTCAATTGTCAATTATTTTCACGTTTTGTAATTTCTATCCTATTTTCAATTATTTTTTTCAAATTTCAATTTTATTCTTGAATTTTAAATTTGCTTCTTTAATTTTTTATTAATTTTCTTCAAATTACTATAATTTTTTTTAATTTTGAATTTTCCTTCAATTTTATATTATTTCTTATAATTTTTATTTATTTTCTTTAATATCAATTTTTTTCAATTTTCATTTCTCGTTATTATTGCTAGAAATAAATATTTTACTATTATAGTTTATCATACTTTTCGTCTATCTTTCTATTCAAATGTTTTAGATTAAATTCCAATCATTTCAACTTTAATTTTTTAAATTATTCTTAAACAATACAAGATTAAAATTGAAGTTTTTAAGATTTATCTATGATAAATGATTTTAAGTGAAACATAGTTCGAAATGGAATCAACCACTTTATTTCAATGCAAATTCGTTCGAAGTCGAATTAAATTTCAATTGATTCGATTCGACAAATTTTAATCAGATTTGATTCGGGACTCTAAATCCTTGATTCGATTCGTGGTTTAAAAATCCTGATTCGCACATCTCTTTCATTTATTAATTTCTTTCATATCCCGATCTACTGAAATTCGCAGGAATTGAAATTTAACTCCCCTTGAGTTTTAAAAATTTTTTGAGGACAGATATTTTGATCTATTGAAATCAGTATATCAATTTATCTTTATTGAAATCAAATTTCAACTTGATCTTGATTCAATAAAAGAGTCAAAATTCTTCTAGTGTTTAAAGGGGGTGTTCCCCCATTCTCTGTATGCTTCATCAATACATAATTTAATTGTTTCTCAATCAGAAAACTTGCGTCTTAATCGATAATTACGTCCTCGAAATGAAGCGCGAGGTCAATCAGCCAAAAGCGAGAGGCGCCACTGTCAATTTACGGTAGTAATTCGTCGCTTTAATTCGAGCCACACGCAATGTGTAAATGATGGCCCTGATTCGTCGAGGAAAGGTCGTAACGTTTGTTCCTCGATAGCGATTTCCGACGTGCTTGGCCTATTAAATGTCCTGCTGATCCTCTCGATATAAAGATTCGTGCGCCCAGAAGCGTTTAACCTTTACTAGCTCGAGACGAGAGCCTCAATGGCCGATCGAGCCTTTGAATCATCGCACTTAATAATTATTGTCGTAATGATTTTATCGTAATAATAACGCCGAATGGTAAACTTTATCGCAATAAAATTACCTATTTATTATTCCGCTACATTCTATTCTCGTTTAATTTTATTGAAATTTACCTCTCGTGATAACATTCACAATTCGTTTCGTATATTTCTAGTTCAGATTGATTATTTATTACATTTACAAGCTGACCTTTTCATTTAATTAACAGTATTTTTTTTATTATTTTTAATAATATGGAAATTTATAAACTACCCTTGAACTTTAAATGCTACCCTTACTCTTGAAATAGAGAAAATTTTTCATTATTTGCTTTCATAGTCGAGAAGCATCTTTTACTCTATGGTTTTTAATGAAATTTGGATCTAATGAACTTTGGATTTCAATGCATTTTAAATTTTAATTGAAATTTTACCAATTACGAATTTTAAGGAATTTGGATTTTCAACTGTTTTCGAAATTTAATAACCTTCAAAGTTCAACTACCTTTGAGTTTGAAACATTTTATAATATCGAATAATTGAAATTTTAGAAGTTTAGAACTTTATCAACCTTAATATTGTGAATATTAAATTAATTGATATAATTAATTTTGAATTTGAATCAAGAGAGACTTCAAAAACGTAAATAAAATCGCTTCATAAAAGTGTAGGTCGTAAATTGAATGAATCTTTGAAGGTCTAATTAATGACGTAAATTTTATATCATCACTTGCGAGATAATTACCAACGATCTTAAAACTGGAAAATAAAACGCAAAATGGGTCTTACGAAATGTTGTTAAAGTCATTTGAAAATAAAACAGAAAGAATCTGATAAATAAATATGATTATTGGAAATCAATTATTGGAATAGAATTAATTTAGATCCGTGGATCGAGGCCACAGTTCAAAGGTGAGTTTGAGCGTATTTCCTCTACAATATGGTATCAAAATTCAATAATCTCACATTTTTCACAAAATTAAACTATATTTACTGACATTTTTTTTTTTTTTAATTAAAATATATATTAAAGAAGATAATGAAAAAAAACTGTTAAAATAGATTAATAGAGAACAAAATTTTAAAATTAGAAAAATTAGAGAATTATTTTACAAATTGAATTAAAAAAAAAGTGAATAAAATTTTGGAAAATTTAAAAAAAATTTGAAAGAAAAGAAATTCTAAGAAATAGAAGAACGATGTTAAAATGAGAATATTTATTTTACATAATACAAAATAAAAGAATAAAAGCTTTTAAAAAAGTAAAAAATTGAGGAATTTAAAAAATTAGATAAAAGCCTGAAATAAAGGTTTTCAAAAATTCGTAATTATAAGATAAAAACTGAACAATTTAAAAGAAGAAAAAATATTTCTAAGAATTGGAAAAATGATGACAAATATTAAAGAATTTATTAAAACGCAAGGAAGAACAAAAAATAGTGAAAGATCAAGAAAATTAAATAAAAAGGAAGAAAATGCAGAAATGTTGTATTTCTTAAAAAAATGTAAAAAGTACATAAAATAACAAAATTTGGTTAGAATCTATTAAAAAATTGGAATTAATAAAAATGAAAATAAAAAATTTATATATCAAGATAAATAGTCTACAAAGGAAATTTAAAAATCCTTTAAAAATAAAAGAGTGCAGGAAATAAAACAATAAATTTAGAAAAATAAAGAAAATTTAAAAATATTATGAAAGAATAAATAAGTTTGCAAAAAAATGAGCGTATTTTTTTTTTAATATGAAAATAATTATGAAAATTAACGAAATAAAAAGTTTAGTGAATAGAAGAAATAGAAAAAACTTTAAGAAAATTCTAAAATAAAGACACAAATACAAACAAAAAATACCAAAGTAAAAGGCGAAAAAATCTTAAAATTTTTGTAAAAATAAGCAATTATAAGATAAAAATTAAAGAATTTCGAAAAAGTGAAATTTCTTAAAAATATTGTAATAATTAAAAAAAGGATTATTGGGAAAATGGAAAATAATTAATATTATTTAATTATTTTGCATTACTTAATACGCATTGAAATTTAAAAGTTGGAATAAATTGGAATATACGAGTTAATTGACAGAAACTACAGT
The DNA here is from genome assembly GCA_037103525.1 of Ganaspis brasiliensis. NCBI lineage: Eukaryota > Metazoa > Arthropoda > Insecta > Hymenoptera > Figitidae > Ganaspis > Ganaspis brasiliensis. The sequence continues at coordinate 24,841 of JAZKLR010000714.1, forward strand.
TTTTATTAGAAATTAACGACACTCTACTTTTTGGCATTTTTGGGGTCGCTGATTACGAATCTGAAATCAGCTTTTCAAAATTCAAAATGGCAGATGAAAATGGCGAATAAAATTTTTAAAAAGGCGTGGATTTGCTTCAAACTTGTTTCTTGGGGGTTGATTGGGTCGATGATTATGAATCTGAAGTCAGTTTCTCAAAAAATTATGAATTTATATCAATTTCATATACAATATTCCCGGTAAAAACGATATTTGAACTTTTAAGAATCTCTCATAATTCATAGATAAATCTTAGGAAATTTAATTTTAATCTTGTATTCCTTAAGAATAATTTAAAAAATTTAAGTTGAAATGATCGGAATTCAATCTAAAAATTTTGAATAGAAAGATAGACGAAAAGTATAATAAACTATAATAGTAAAATATTAATTTCTAGCATTAATAACGAGTGCCTAGACGCGCTAGAGATGAAAATCGAAAAATATAAAATTGAAGAAAACAATTAAAAATTGAAAAAATATTATAGTAATTTTAAGAAAATAAATAAAAAATTACACTGAGAGAAATGGATATTCAAACTTTTTATCCTGGATATTAAAAAATGAGTATTTTAATATCTAGATATTAAGTTTGAATATCTAAATACTATGTTTTAATATATGGATGTTAAATTTGGAGATCCATTAATTCCATTTTTCTCAGTGTAAAAAAACAAATTCAAAATTTAAGAATAAAATTGAAATTTGAAAAAATAATTGATAATAGGAAAGAAATTACAAAACGTGAAAATAATTGAAAATTGAAAAAAAATTCAAAAATATCTAGATTAATACACAACCCAATAAAATAGTTAAAAAACTAAAAAAAAATTACTCAATTTTAAGAGAACAATTGATAATTGTGAAATTTGTAAGAAATAATTGAAAATTGCGAAAAATAATTAATAATTAAAAGAAATAATTGAAAACTGACAAGAATAATTGAAAAATTGAAGAAAATATTTAAAAAATGAGGTGAATAATTAAAAACATTTGAAAACAGAATTTAAAAAATGACTAGATTAATAGACAACTGAAAAAATTATTTGGAAACAATTAAGCAAGAAACAATTAATTTAAAGAAAATAATTGCAAATTGAAAATTAAGAAAATTATAGAAATAATTGTTGGAAATATTTGCCGATTGAACAACTGGATTCGAGATCGAAAAAAATAATCAAAATTGAAAAAGTGTTTGAAAATTTAAAGAATATAATTAAAATTTAAAGAATATTATTAAAATTTCAGAATAGTAATTGAAAAAGCCGAGAGTTATTGAATATAGAAGAAAATAATTGAAAACTGAAAAATGGAATTGAAAGTTGAAAAAAAATTGAGATTTAAAGAAAAAAATTTGGAATTTATTATTGAAATTTATTAATAGTCGAAAAAAATGATTGGCAAAAGGCGAATGGAATTGAATTAAAAAAATAATTATAATTGATAGAAAAATTATAAATTGAGGAAAATAATTACATATTAAAAAAAAAATTACATAGTTATTTAATTTTAAAAAAGTTTTTTTTTATAACATTTAGAAAATTTTAGTTTATTTACTATTATAATTAAAAGGTAGGGAAACATAATTTTTTTTTAATTTTATGGTTTTTTAAACACTTATTCGATTTTTTTTGTAATTTGTCACAACTTATTAATTTTTCTAATTTTTAAAGACTTCTCTTCTTTTATTTAATTTTATGTCAATTTAATCTTATAATAAATTTTCTCTTTTGATCATAATTTCTCTATTTTTTAGAAATATTTGTTCTTTTCTCAAAATTATTTAATCGTTTTTATTTAGTTTTTTATTTAAAAGAAATTACTGTTTTTTGCTTAATTTTCAATACCCTGCTTAGAATGTCGGATAGAAACCGACACAAAAACCGGATTACTTTTCGGACAGAACCGGATATACATATCCGGTTTCTATCCGTTTTCTGTTCGTTACCATCCGACCTTAATCTGTCAAACATAATTGAAATTGGTTTTTTAAATTAGTTTAGAAACGTTTTTTATACGATTGTGTACGAATCGTATGCGTTGGAGAAAATCGAAATTCCAATTAAACGTTCTTCATCCGGTTTCAACCGTCATCATACGTTTTTATCCGAAAGTTATACGTTTTTAATCCGAAAGTTATACGTTATTAATCCGACTTCTGTACGATCTTATTCGAAATGTAATCTGGTTTTTGTGTCCGATTTCTATCCGTCATTTTAATCATTTATAAATGTTTTTAATGTATTTTTTTTTCTTTAGTAATATTTTTCCGTTTTTTTACTGATTATCTTATTTATTTTCAACATTTCAAAAAACATATTCGTGATTATTTTAACTTTTTGAAAACTTTTATGTTCTCTTTTTTGTAGTTTTAATTTTTTCTATTAAAAAATTTTACTATTTATTCATATATTACCGCGTAGTATTTTCATTTAAAAAATGCAATTTAATCAATATTTCTTAAACTGTTTAATAGTTTATGACGTTATTAACATATTTCTTGATTTTTCTCCTTTTGCCTTCAATGATTTTTTTTATCTTTTTCATTCCCTAGAAGAAAAATTTATTAATTTTTTTACAGGCTTTAAAACTGTTACTTTTTTACATATTTTTGCTTTAATTTTTTCGTTTAAATGTATTTTATTCCTAACTTTCTTATCTGATCATTCATAATACTGGTTTTAATAAAATTTTGTAGTTTTTGTCAAAATTTCATTTTTCACATTTTGTTAGATTCTTTGAAGATTTTCTCCATTGTTTAAAATGTTTTATATTGTTTAAATAAATACTCTCACTTTTTGTTGTTTCTATAGACTTCTTAACTGTTTTTAAAATTTTTTTTTTGTTGTATTATTATTTTTTTCATATAATGTCTAATGTTTAAATTTTTTTTTAAATTTGTCTGTTTCGTTTTTGTGCATATTTTAAAATGAATATTAATGTTTCCTTAAAACCTACTTGTTAATATTAAAATTGTACACTTATTAATCAAAAAATTAACAAATCCCGAAACATTATGAGTTTTGATCCGGAAAGGTCAAAATGATTATTCGCTAGACACCCCGATAAGATAAAAATGTGAAAATCTTTTTTTTTTTTTAGAGGGGCCCTGAAATTTTTTTGTATGCTTCTGACAGTTTTGGCTTATGCATTAATGGGTTGAAGCTGATGAATTTTCCAAATATTTACAATCGTCGATTGATCAGCTTTTTTATTATTCAATCGCAAGTATAAAACAATTTCAATTTATTGATTGGATATTGCATAAATTGGAAAGTGGTATACGCGGAATTTTTTGTCCAATTAAATGACTGGATCATTTTCCATCTGATGAGTTGTCTGGTGAGTGTCAGTTGAACGCGCATTTATTAAGAATTAGCGAGTTATCAGTGTCCCTGGTGGTCGGTAAAATATGGCATTTTCAACGATCGAGAAGTCAAGATGCAACGTGGGGTGCAAGAAGAGGCGACACATGTGTACCAACAGGTTAGTAACTATGTAGACAAACTGAAGCGATAAAATCAAAGCAGCCAGCGTACGTGACTGACAGGCAGGCTTCGTCACCGCGGGACATGAGATAAAAGGAGTGCGACATAACAAGGTGCCTGTGAACGAACCTATAAGATAACGTTTGCAAAGGATGCATATAAGTACTGCATAATAGATATACTCCTATGATTCGAGCGTCTCCAGGATTTCGTTTCTCGCACGACCGACCTTTCCACAACTGTCTAATGGGACTGCTTTTCAATTCAAACATCGATTTATAGATTGCTCAACATTTTTGACCTTAATTTTTAAACTATTAATCAAATCAAATTTAATTTATATCTGGGGAAATTATAACTTTAAATTAGAAACGTCCTCATTAAAATTATAATTAAAGTTGCGCATTGCGAGAGAGAAATGCTCGTTTTTCAATTTTGTTTCATGATATTTAGTGGTAATTATTAGTCGAGGCTAATTAGGATTATTTATTTGATTTTCGGCTATTTTGGAAAGTAGATTTTTGATTTATTTACTTGTTCAGTTAATGGACTAGAGAATAAGAAAATTCGTTTTTTAAATCTTCTCTAGTAAAATTTTTAGTGATTCAATTTAAGAGAGGATTGATTTTTTCACTGATATAATTTAAAAGTTTTTTTAACTTTAATTCACAAGTTGTTACAACGTCAGCTTTTGGAGTCGATGATTACAAAACTAAAAATGGATTTTTTTTATTTTAAGAATTATGTTTGGCACCAAAACTGAATGATATAATATCCTTAAAATAAGCAACGTATTCTTAAATCAAATCTTTATTTTTAGGAAAAAAAGAAAATAAGGTTAATCTAAGAACGTGCTTCTTATTTTAAGTATATTTTATTCCTAATTAAACATTAAGAATAATTCTTAAATAAAGAATAACGTTTTTTCAGTCATTTTGCGGAAAAACAAAATGAAAAATATCAAATCGCGGAAACAATAGACAATTTTTTTAATGTTTTTTAAATGTAAACTTTTGAGAAACGTGAAGTTGTTAATTAATAATTACAAATTTACTTTCGATTTGTGTTTCAATAAATCAGAAATTAAGTCATTTTGATTTTATTAATCTAAATTTTGATTGATCATAATTTTAATATATCTTAATTTCAATTCCTTATAAATTTACCTTACACTGAATTCATTCAAACTAGAATTGTTTTTAATTTTAATTAATCAAAATTTTATCTGTTACAAACCAATTAATGTAAACTTTAATTAATGTAAATTTTAATTGCTCAAAATTTCTATAAAAATAAATTTTAATTAATCCAAATTCCAATTAACACAAATTTAAATGAATCCAATTTCCTAATAATGGACATTTTAATTGCTCCAATTGTCAATTAATGTAAATTTTAATTATTTCAAATTCCAATCAACGTAAATTTCAATAGTTCCCCATATCATCTAATGTAAATTTTAATTATTACAAATTCCAATCAACGTAAATTTCAAATGATCCAAATTCCAAATCATGTAAATTTTAATTAATCCGAATTCCAATTAACGTAAATTTTAATTAATCCAATTTCCCAATAATGGATATTTTAATTGCTCCACATGTCATTAATGTAAATCTTAATTAATTCAAATTCCAATCAACGTAAATTTCAATTGTTCCGAATTAAAAATAATGTAAATTTTAATTGCTCCAAATTTCTATAAATGTAAGTTTTAATTAATCCGAATTCCAATTAACGTAAATTTCAAACTATCCTATTTCTTAATAATAGCAATTTTAATTGCTACAACTGTCAGTTAATGTAAATTTTAATTACTTTAAATTCCAATCAACGTAAATCTCAATTAAATAAATAACCCAATAATGGACATTTTAATTGCTCCAAATGTAAAATAATGTAAATTTTAATTACTTCAAATTTCAATCAACGTAAATTTCAATTGTTCCAAATTCAAAATAATGTAAATTTGAATTAATCCAAATTACAATTAACGTAAATTTCAATTAACCCAATTTTCCAATAATGTGGATTGTTTTAATCCAAATTCCAATCAACGTGAATTTCAATTAATCCAATTTCCGAATAACAAATTTAATTTGCTACAAATTTCTGTTCGCATGTAAATTTTAAGTCCTTTAAATTTTAATTAATGTAATTTTTAATTGACCCAAATTTCAATTAGTAGTAGTTTTAATTGCTCTAAATTTGAATTAATAGACATTTTAACTAATCCAAATTTCATTATCTACAAAATTATTACTCACTATTACTGAATTTTGAAATTTATTATTATTAATTATTATTTTCTTCTACACCTATTATAGTAGTTAGTCATTCTTGTTTAAATCAGAAAGCGTTAGAATTTTTGTTAATTCAAAGCTCCGTCTATATATAAGAGAAAACAATTTGTCTTACCTTTCAATATTAAGAATATAATTACGTTTGGAAGAAATTTGCATTTCACAATTTCAAAATAATTGTGCCAATTTGAAGGTTGAAAGTTACCATGGTAAAATATTGCAAGCATCTATCATTAAGTATGACACATTAATACCTTTCATAATTCATAGCCCAAATCTTAAAAGCGCTCGATGTCAATTCTGTTCCATAAATTACAAAGTTTACTTCGAAATTCAGTGCTCATTTCGATTTGAAATTCAATTCTAATATCGTTTTGCAACCGAATATTAATATCCGTTTAGAATTCTAATGTGAGTATTAAAAATTATATTAGTATTAGTGTTTCAAAATTTAACATCAATTTGGAATTTAAAACACAATTTTCCAGTTTTGAAACACATTTTCGAAAATTTTTATAAATTTTAAGACTGGTTTTAGGAGGCTGTAATACTGTATTGAAATTACGGTATATTACTTTATTGAATACATTGATAGTGTTTCTGATCAGGAAAAAAAAGAAGGAGTGAATGAGCAGTGGGAGTAAAACAATAGGTTGAATATAAATGTGGGAATGTGGGACCCATTCCAATCCTTCGTTGCACAGTGAACGCATAGAAATCTTTCCTTTCATACATAGAAAAGAAAACAATAAACAAGCATTTTTATTTCATTCTCTGGATAGAAATAAATAATTTTTAGTGCAGTAGCTTCCAAAATAAAAGGAAATAATTTATTCAAACTTGCTCTATTAAAATATTTATAAACGAAATTTATGTGACAGAAAACAAGTTTTGCAGTAATACAAAATTTAAGGATTGAAAAACATCAGTGAACTTTTATCAGCATCGTTAAAATCCATTTGAACTAAATTTCAAACAATAGCTGAGTTAAGTTCAAATTTTCGTCAAATTCGTAACGATAAAACTTGAAAAATTTTGAGAAAGTACTGTGAAATTATTTGGAAATTTTTAAAACAAGTTCTGAATTATTTGAAATTGCTGAGAACTTCTTAAAACTGTTTACAATTCCTTAGAGCTTGTTGAAAACTATTTGAAAACGATTTAAGATAGTTCAAAAATAATTTGGAGTCTGTTTATAAAACTATTTTGAAACTGTTTACTAAAAAGTTTCAAAGTTTTTGAAAATAGTTTATTAATAGTTCATAAATATTTGAAACTAGTTCAAAAGTGTTTAAAACTAGTTTGAACTGTTTGGAACTAGTTTAAAATTTTTTATAACAAATTTGGATATGAGAATAGTTTGTAACTGGTTTAAAACTGTTTGGAACTAGTTTGTTCAAACTTAAAACTGTTCAAAACTGCTTTAAAACTGTTTGTAACAGGTTTAAAATTTTTCGATAATAGTTTATTGTAACTGTTTCGAAACTGTTTGGAACTAGTTTAAAAGTAATTCAAAACTAGTTTGGAACTGTTTGGAATTAGATCAGAAGCATTTAAAAACTATTTTTGAACTGTTTAAAACTAATTTGTCAGAACATAAAACTACTTCAAAACTGCTTGTAACAGGTTTAAAATTGTTTAAAAGTAATCTATTGTAACTAATTCAAAACTGTTTGGAACTAGTTTCAAAATATTTCATCAATACTTTGGAACTAGTTTATAAGCGTATGAAAACTAGTTTCGAACCGTTTGAAACTAGTTGATTACAACATAAAATTTTTCAAAACTACTTCAAAACTGTCTATAGCAGGTTTAAAATTGTTTGTAAAAAATCTATTGGTAGTAATTCGAAACTGTTTGGAACTATTTTAAAAGTACTTTAAAACTAGTTTGAAACTATTTGGAACTATCTCAAAAGTATTTCAAAACTAGTTTCGAACTGTTTGGAACTAGTTTCAAAATATTTCATAAATACTTTGGAGCTAGTTTATAAGTGTGTCAAAACTAGTTTCGAACTAATTCAAAAGTATTTCGAAGCTAGTTTGGAACTGTTTAAAACGAGTTAATTACAAAATAAAACTTTTCAAAACTACTTCAAAACTGTTTGTATCAGGTATAAACTTGTTTGGAAAAATTCTATTGAAAGTAATTCAAAACTGTTTGGAATTATTTTAAAAGTATTTCAAAACTAGTTTGAAACTTTTAGGAACTATCCCAAAAGTATTTCAAACCTAGTTTCAAACTGTTTGGAACTAGTTTCGAAATACTTCATTAATACTTTGGAACTAGTTTATAAGTGTGTCAAAACTAGTTTCGAAATAGTTCAAAAGTATTTAAAAACTAGTTTGGAACTGTTTGAAACTAGTTGATTACAACATAAAATTTTTCAAAATTTTTTATAGCAGGTTTAAAATTGTTTGGAAAAAATCTGTCGGAAGTAATTCGAAACTGTTTGGAACTATTTTAAAAGTACTCAGAAACTAGTTTTGAACTATTTGGAACTATCTCAAAAGTATTTGAAAACTAGATTCGAACTGTTTGGAACTAGTTTCGAATTGTTCAAACCTACTTTAAAACCGTTTGTAACAGGTTTAACATTTTTTGATAATAGTATATTGTAACTGATTCGAAACTATTTAAAACATGTTTAAAAGTAATTCAAAACAGTTCAGTTCAGTTTGGAACTGTTTGTAACTTGCTCTAAAGCATTTGAAAAGTAGTTTGGAACTGTTTGAAACTAATTTATTAAAACACTAAACTCTTCAAAACTATTTCAAAACAGTTTGCAGCAGGTTTTAATATTGTTTGAAAATAGTCTATTGTAATTAATTCGAAACTGTTTAGAACTAGTTTCAAAGTATTTCATAAATACTTTGGAACTGTTTTGAACTAGTTTGTTAAAATTCAAAGCAGTTTAAACCTACTTCAAAACTGTTTGTAGCAAGTTTAAAATTGTTTGAAAATAGTCTGTTGTAATTAATTTGAAACTTTTTGGAAGTAGTTTATAAGTATTTCGAAACTAGTTTGAAACTGTTTGAAACTAGTTTGTTAAAACTTGAATCTGTTTAAAACTACTTTAAAACTGTTTGTAGAAGATTTTAAAATGTTTGGAAATAATCTATTGGAACTAATTCGAAACTGTTTGGAACTAGTTTCAAAGTATTTCAAAACTACTTTAGAACTGTCTGGAACTAGTTTCTAAGAATTTAAAAACTAGTTTGAAACTGTTTAGAAGGAGTTCAAAAGTATTTTAAAACTAGTTTAGAACGGTTTGGAACTAGTTTGTTAAATTTTAAAACAGTTCGAACCTACTTTAAAATCTTTTGCAGCAGGTTTAAAATTGTTTAAAAATAGTCTATTGTAATTAATTCGAAACTGTTTGAAAGTAGTTTATAGTATTTCAAAACTAGTTTGAAACTGTTTGGAACTAGTTTGTTAAAACTTGAAACTGTTTAAAACTACTTTAAAACTGTTTGTACGAGATTTAAAATTGTTTAGAAATAATCTATTTCAACGAATTTGAAACTGTTTGGAACTAGTATCAAAGTATTTCACAACTACTTTAGAACTGTTTGAAACTAGTTTGTAAGTATTTCAAAACTAGTTTGCAACTGTTTGGAAGTAGTTGAAAAGTATTTTAAAACTAGTTTGAAATCGTTTGGAATTAGTTTAAAAGGTTTTAAAAACTAGTTTGGAATTGTTAGAAACTGGTTTGTTAAAACTTAAAACTGCTAAAAACTTCTTCAAACCTGTTTGTAGCAGGTTTTAAATTATTTTAAAATAGTCTAATTTGAAACTAATTCGAAACTTTTTACAACTAGTTCAAAACGGTGTGTTCAAACTGTTGAAAATCCTTTACAACTGTTGTAAAACTATTTGTAACTTGTTTGAAACATTTTAGAACAAGTTTCAAACTGCTTATACGCTTCTGATGATCCTTTCTTAATTCGTCTCTTAATTCTCAAATTAATTTTACAACCCAGAAATTGCTCCCCTTTCTCACTTAATCAACCTTCTGTTTATCTTAAAAGATCCTTATTTAATATTAATGCGGCTCGATTGCAATAAACTTGATTAAAAATTGAATTGGAAATTTGTAACTCTTTTTGCAGAACGGTATATATAAGAAAATTAAGTTTTCAAGAATATAAGCATATGATGCAAGTTAATGACACCCTAGGTGGTCTGACGAATTGCCTTACGAAAAGTAATTTATTTCATCTTTTGGCGCTCAAGCTCTGTATTAACGGTAATTATAAGGACGTACAGTATCAAGAGTAACTTTCGGTGTGACACGTTGGTTTTTTTTTAATTTTTTTTTTTTTTTGCTCAACTTGACTTGAATCTGCAAGTGAACGGGGCCATATGAACCGCTCCTCGAATCTTCCCAATCGAATAAACTGGAACAACGTATTGCTTGGACCCATCTTCCTTTGCGAAACTTGACCATGTAAAAGTGTCATACGCTTCTTAGTATCGTGCGCAATTTTCTACTCGAATGACCCACTTAACGATAAAAACTCCGAGAAATCGAAATCAATGTTATGCATTAAGTTTCTCCCTTTTTTCCCCCCGACAATTAAATATGTTTTACTTCGTATCGAGAAAAAAATGAGAGCTAATAGTATAGGTAACATTTACGAATAGTTTAATTAAAATTGTCTCATCACGTCAGAATTACCGCTTCTATTATAATTATAGTAAATTTTATTATTTATTTGAGCCTACAAATCAAATCGCAATAGCTCGGGAAATCATCTAATTAAGTTTACGAACAATGCAATTTTTTGAATATTAATTTTCTGTCAATTCTTGGGGGCGCACTCTCTTAAGCATGTGAAATCCCGAAACAAAAAATCTTAGTTTATTTATTCTATGAAATGATAAAATTAAAAGACTTGGAACAAAAAATATTTCTTAAATTAAAAATTTCCTTTGATTATGTCGGTAAGCTGGTAGTGTTTACAAAAAGCAGAAAATTATTAATGAAAGGGAAAGAAATTGTTATGATAAAGTCCGTTATCTGAAAAGTATCTAATTTATGATGGTGAGTATTGTGAGGAGCAGGATCTGGTTGGAGAAGGTTAATCCGGGATTGGATGATGGGGTTCGGGAAATATTTAATTTATTCGAAACACCTCGGTTATTAATCGCGAGGTGAATCCTCTTACGTGGGTACAAATAACGAACATGCCCCGTGTCGGGGAGGTGAACCAGAGAAATGTTTTAAGCGAGCCACTCGCGGCGCCCACGCTCATCTGCGGCAACAGACGCGCCGACACGCGCGCACACGCCGCGCACCTTATTTCAACCATAAATTAATGTTCTGTCTTCGCCGGATGCATAATTGTGCGACCCGTGCCCAACGAGATATCCTTCTGGCAATGACACATAACGAGGGATCTAATGGATTCGCAAACACGACACAAGATGGTTACGCCCTTCAAGAGCTCATCCAAAACTTCGACATGATTTCTTTTACTCGGCTATATCTGTTATTTCAACCGCGTGTTTTCAATTTCAATTGAAATTATTAAATAATTCAATTCTAATTGTTAATTATTTATTTTTATGGTAATTTTATTAGCATAGGGTAAGAAACTTTACATTGTCTGCTTAGAGCAATAATTAATTATTTTTTTACCTAGGTTGATAAAGAGAAGTTTATTTAACTAGCTTGATAAAGACAAATTTATTTTCCTAGGTTGGTAAAGAGAAGTTTATTTACCTAGTTTGACAGGATCGAATCAAGACTGTCACGGGCCTGAAGCACAAACAAATTTCAGGGCCCCCCTAAAAACAACGAAAAAATAAATAAATTTAAAAAACAGTTAAGAAGTCTCACAGTGGGCCAGATTGCAAAAAACCTGGCCAAAACCCCCCAAAAATTTTTTTTAATTTAAAGGTTTGAACTATTGAATAAAGTAAGTGACATATTTCTGCATACTGTAGTGAAATATTAGGAAGCACATGGTCCATAAGGAGTAAGATACGTCAATTCAATGTTGACCTACGCGTTCAATTGGTTAGCTACCTAACAGTGCTGAAAAACGTGCAGTTACTTTCAGGAGGAATATATTTTAATTGTGTGCGTCAATCTTCATGAGACAAAATGGAAAATATTTCTAAAGGTATGTATTTTAATATCCTGTAATCCAATTAAATATAATTATTATTGTATTTCGGAAATTTTACATATTTTAAGGTTATCTTTTCTTAAATTACTTTTCTTGGAAATTAGAAAAAAGTATTAAAAAAGTAGACAACCCAGAAGATCCAATGAAACTGTCAATTAAAATATTTAGATTAATATACTAGAAACAGAAATACACAAAAAAAATTAACCAACTCTTTCCAGATGTAGGAGATATAATCTAAAAAAAGTGCAAAATGTCATGTAACTTATATTTCTGCTTTTCGAAAAATTAAAACAATTAATTTTAATGTAAAATTTTAACAAACTTTGGTCAGAGAGACGCCCTTCCATCACACGCCCTTAAGGTAAAAAGAAAAGCTTTAAGACTTTTAAAATTGGGGACTTTTAGTTGCTTAATATTGGAATGTTAAATAACAAAAATTTATATTAATTTTTTATTATGTTACAGATAAGGATAAATATACTCGGATTTATAAGAGAAAAGGCGAATCGACGAAGACGAGTTTGATTAAATTTAAATAAGAGAAGCTTAAATTTGAAATCCTCAATTTTTAGTATTAAGTTTTATATATTTTAAAATTTGAAATGTTATAATAAATTTACTATTTGGAAAAGCTGACTTTCATTTCTTTATCAGTGACTGTAAAAAACCTCTAAATTTTTTAAAATTTTTAAAAAATTTGTAGTATCAAGATATGTGACAATCCAATGCATTTTTTATTTTTGCATCCGCCATCTTGGATCCCCCATTTTGAATTTCGAAAAACTAATATCGGATTCGCAATCAGTGAACCCAAAAACCCCTATGTAAGAAATATTGGCCAGTTTTAAGCACATCTAGGGGTTTTGGCCAGGTTTTTTGCAATCTTGCCCACTGTGAGTCTGAAGAAATAACAAAAAGTAAGAGCATTTATTAAACAATATAAACAATTTTTAAACAATGGAGAAGAGCTTCAAAAAATCTAATGAAATGTGAAAAATAAAATTTTGACAAAAACTACGAAATTTTATTAAAACCAGTATTATGAATGATCAGATAAGAAAGTTAGGAATAATTTACATTGAAACGGAAAAAATAAAGCAAAAATATGTTTAAAAAAATAACAATTTATAAACCTGTCAAAAAATAAATAAATTTTTCTTCTGGAGAATAAAAAATATAAAAAAAATTATTGAAAGCAAAAGGAGAAAAATTAAGAAATATTTTAAAAACGTCATAAAATATTAAACAGTTTAAGAAACATTGATTAAATTGCATTTTTTAAATGAAAATACTACGCAGTAATATATGAATGAATAGTAAACTAATTTTAACAGAAAAAATTGAAACTACAAAAAAGAGGACATAAAGGTTTTTAAAAAGTTAAAATAATCACGGATATGTTTTTTGAATTGATTAAAATAAAATAAGATATTCAGTAAAAAACGAAAAAATGTTACCAAAGAAAAATAAAATACATTAAAAAACATGTATTGAAAATTAGGCAAAAAACAATAATTTCTTTTAAATGAAAAACTAAATAAAAACAATTAAATAATATTGAGAAAAGAACATATATTTCTAAAAAATAGAGAAATTATGATCAAATGAGAATATTTATTATAAGATCAAATTGACATAAAAGAAAATAAAAGAAAAAAAGGCTTTTAAAATTATAAAAGTTAAAAAATTATGGCTAATTACAAAAAAATCGAATAAATGTTTAAACAACAATAAAATTGAAAAAATTATATTTCCCTACCTCTTAATTATAATAGTATTTAAGTTAATCACTGAAAAAATAAATAAATTTTTTTAAGTGTTATAAAAATAAAACTTTTTTTAAATTAACTAAATTAGGTAATTTACTTAAAAAGAACAGAAATTTTAAAAATCTAAAACGTAAAAAAGTATTATGAAATGCATAAAAGAAGGAAATTTTTTAAAAAGAGATAAAAGTTAAGATAGTATAAAAATACAGAAAAACAATGCAAAACAAATCACTCACAACATTTTTTTTTTAAATCAAATATTACAAGGAAAAAAAATTAAATATTTCAAGAAAGTGATATGAATTAATAGACAAATCTACAATTTTTTCTATAATTAAGTTATAATTAAATTTTATAATTATTCTTTAACATATAAAATAATTTTATGGTTTTGTCGATAATTGTCCCCAGTTTAAGATTTTTTTCAATTGACAATTATTTTCCTCATTTATACAGATATTGAGATAAAAGGAGAAGGGGAAATATTAGAAGGTAGGGAAATATAATTTTTTTCAATTTTATGGGTTTTAAACATTTATTCGACTTTTTTGTAATCTTTTAATCAATAATTATTTTGTAATTATTTTTTTTAAAATAAATAAAATAAAGGGGGTTTCCCCGTTAATATGTTCAATAAATAAAAAAAAAATAGTCAATAATCCTCGCCTTATTTCAATTATCAATTGTTCTTTCGAATTACAATTTTATTCTTTAGTTTTGAATGTTATCTTTAACAATAAAAAATTCTCGCCTTTTGTTAATTATTTTGTTCCACTATTAATAAGTTTCGATAAATCCAAACTATTTTCTTCAAATCTCAATTTTTGTTTCAACTTTCAATTCCATTTTTCAGTTTTCAATTATTTTCTTCTATATTCAATAACTCTCGGCTTTTTCAATTACTTTTTTCAAATTTTAATTATATTCTTTAAATTTTAATTTCATTATTCAATTTTCAATTACTTTTTCAATTTTGATAATGTTTTTCGATCCTGAATCCAGTTGTTCAATCGGCAAATATTTCCAACAATTATTTCTATAATTGTCTTAATTTTCAATTATTTTCTTTAAATTTAATGTTTCTTGCTCAATTTTTTCAAATATTTATTTCAGTTTTCTATTAATCTAGTCATTTTTCAAATATTTTCTTCAATTTTTCAATTATTCTCGTCATTTTTCAATTATTTCTTTCAATTACTAATTATTTTCCGCAATTTGCAATTATTTCTTACAAATTTCTCAATTTTCAATTATTCTCTTAAAATTTAGTAATTATCTTTTGAGTTTTTCAACTATTTTATTGGGTTGTGTATTAATTTAGATATTTTTTGAATTTTTTTTTCAATTGTCAATTATTTTCACGTTTTGTAATTTCTTTCCTATTATCAACTATTTTTTTAAATTTCATATTTATTCTTAAATTTTTAATTTGTTTCTTTAATTTTGCATTTATTTTCTTCAAATTGCTATAATATTTTTTCAATTGTTTTTTAAATTTTCCTTTATTTTTTATAATTTTTAATTATTTTCTTTAATTTCAATTTTTTTTCGATTTTCATTTCCTGCGCATATAGGCTCTCGTTATTTTTGCTAGAATTAATATTTTACTATCATAGTTTATTATACTTTTCGTCTATCTTTCTATCCAAAATTTTTAGATTGAATTCCGATCATTTCAACTTAAATGTTTTAAATTATTCTTAAAGAATATTAAATTATATATCTCTAATATAAATATAATATATTATAAATATTTAAATTAATTACCTGCAGCAATAAGGTATTTTTTATTTTCTTAAGTCAAAAATTTGGACTTAATTTACCTAGATAGATTTGTTTCAGATAAAAGATATTATAATAATAATATATACAATAATAAGAGTGTATATATTATTATTTGTGTTTAGTAATAATGTATACTTCATTTACCTACAGCAGTAAATATTTTTTATTTACCTACATAAAAAATGTGTACTTTATTTACCTAGAACAATAAAGTGTACTTTACATACCAAGTGCAATAATGCGCACTTTATTCACTTGGACTTTGTTTACATCAATATGTACTTTATTTATTTATATTATTTATTTATATTTATATTGTTTATTTATCTATATAAAAAATGTGCACTTTATTCACCTAGAACGATAATCTGTATTTTATTTACCTAGAGCTATAATTTATACTGCATTTACCTAGATAAATAATACTCTTTATATTTACTTAGATAAATAATAATAAATCTCCTAGTTGTATAATTTCCCCCTTTTTCCCTCCAATCCAAAGTATACTTTATCACTCACTAAATCTAATCAGTGAATAAGCTTGTACTTCTATTCTATACACAACAGCAAAAAATATACCCTCCATGTTAATGACAGTTAAAAAAAATACCAATTACCACAAAATGTATCACAAAACAGATCAATTACAATCGATGAACTCACATTATAGTGAATAATCTGAATAGATTTACAACTAAAAAGAAGCTGATATATAAATAATCAAGCAGACATAACTCATGTTAGTCAGTCAAGATTTATTTTATCCTACACCATGGAAACATTGAACTTTGCCATCGCACTTGGCAAAACAAATACCCGATGAAATAACAAAGCAAAGAAACCTGCGCATTTTTGCCGCACTAAATGAATATAAATCATAAAGCTATACAGGTATATTCACCAAGAGTGTGTGCCAATGGAGGTTTATCTCTGCTGGCAAAATAATGCAACTCTGACAAGTGGTGATTGAATTTCTTGTCGATTGTTGTAAAGTAACCCTGGTCTGGTAACCCTGGATGACCCTGAATGATAATTAGTCCGCGCAAGAAGAATCCTTTCCCTCTTGCGCGGGTACAGCAAACTGAAACAATGGCAAGAGGCGTTTCTAACTCTTGATAGTGTGGTGTGTAACGTACATATATATATATATGTATATTGTGTATATATGTATATGTATATTGTGTGTACATATATATATATGTATATAGTTAGAGACATCGACCGCAGAGAGACACACGAAAGATGTCTTACTCCAGCTGTGGTTAAGGTCATCCCCTTACATGAAAGGGAGGCCAGGGGGTTAGGTCCTAACCTCCATATAAGAGCACCAAGTTAACAGGTTCAACGGGCTAACCTTGAGAATGATTAGAAAGCAAAAGGTCTCCCGACGTTTGCACATTGGATCACGACTCGTCCTCGCTCCTGCAACCTATGCGATCCTCTATTATGTGCCTATGGGGCACCTACACATGTGTATCAGTGTCGAGATCTATTGCTCTGCAGGTGCAGCTTCTGCAAACCTGACTAGATATCGTCTACTGATTCTTTAACGCGATCTATTTGCTCTAATTGGCTACTTGGACGAATTAAAGACATCTTTGTATCTCTCTATCTTGGTGTTTATTGTGCTTTTTATGCAGCCAGTGAATATTAAAGAAGAAATCAGGCCCGGATTGATCATACTGAGAATAATCCCGGTGGGCCGTAGCCAGGTGGGCTGGTATTTTTGTAGGTCTAATTAATAATTTAATTTAAGTAATTAAATTTAATTTAATTTTCAATTACTCTTTTCTATTTTCAATTAATTTTTAAACATTCTATCATTTTCGGCTTCTTTTAATTTTCTTTTTAATCGCAGAAATTGTAAAATTTCAATTGAATTGTTTAATTTTACAACTATTTTCTACAATTATTTTTATTTATTTATTTATTTATTCAAATAGAGTTCCTAGGGCTAGTTAGCCCTTCAAGGAACAATTTACAAAATGTTACAAAATAATTATATAAAAATACAACTTTAAGTGCATATATAATTATTCAATGAGTACCATAATTAATTGGCAAAGCCAGCTACGCATGTATTCAACTCAATATAAAGTATAATATAACATATAAAATATAAACATGAAAAAGATTAATAATAATCTAACTGTAATCGACTTAAAGTCAAATTCAAATATGGTGAAATTAACGGTGATTCTCACAAAAAATTAATGCTACCAGTATGTTACATTTAATATACTATTAGTTTTGAATATTAAATCAAAAAATAATTTTTTAAAAAATACTTGCTTTGAAGCATCTCTAATATAAGTTGAAAGTTTATTCCATAATCTCGCTCCTCTTATTATAAAAGACCTTTGCATTATACAAGTTTTGTGTGTAGGTATTTTAAAAACAATTTTTCTCTCACGAAGCTTATAGGAAGATGAATCTTTAGGAGTGTTGAACTCAAAAAGACTGAACAAATAAGTAGGGATTTTATTGTTTAGAATATTATAAAGTAAACTTCCCATACAAAGTTGCCTTCTCATAATTGCACTTAAAAGTCCTGCTTTCAATTCCCTTCTTCAATTTTCAATCCGATTCTTCAATTTTCAATTCCATTCTTCAGTTTTCAATTATTATTTTCTTTTATATTCAAGAATTCTTGACTTTTTTAACCACTTCTTTCAATTTTTAATTATAATTTTTAAATTTCCATTACATTCTTCAATTTTCAATTATCTCCTTCAATTTTTTCAATTTTCAATGATTCTCATAAAATTTTATAACTAATCTTTAACTTTTTAAATTGATTTGTTCTCTTGGCGATTATTTCATAGTGCTACACGATATCAAGATATAAATCGACAATTGAAAAAAATAATTAAAAAAATTAAAGAACAAATATGAAATTTCAAAAAAAAAAAACCATTGGAAATTAAAAAAGGAAAAGAATTACAGAAATAATTCTAGAAAATAATTGAAAACAATTTTGATTTTAAATAATTAACCTGGATTGAAATTTGAAGAAATAATCGCAAATTAATAAAAAGAAAATAATATTATAAACTGCTAAAATAATTGAAAAATGAAGATAATAATTGTGAATTGGGCAGAAAAATTGAAGAATTAAGAAATTAAATTAAGATTTCAAAAAAATTATTGATAATAAATAATTTACAAATTACTATATTAATAAATAAATAAATAGTAGAAAAAAAGTGAAAAAGCATAGGATTGGTGAATATTTAAGAAAATAATTGACTATTAAAAACTGAAGAAAACTGTAGAAATAATTATAACAAACAATTGAAAATTAGAAGAAATAGTTGAAAATTGAAGAAAAAAATTCAAAACTAAAGAAAATAATTGTGGATTAAAGAGAATAGTTGAAAATTGAATTGAAAGTTCAAGAAAAATATTGTTAATTAAAAAAATCATTGAAAAAAGCCGAGAATTATTGAATATTTAAGAAAATAATTGCCAATTCGAAAAATTCAAAACATGGCAAGATTATTAAATTGACAATTGATAGAAATAATTTTTAACGGAAAAAGATGAACATGAAATTAAAAAAATCTAGAAATGAAAGAAAAGAATAGGAATAATTCTTGAAACAATTGAAAGTTTAATTGCTTTTTGAAAAATTAAACTGTATTCAAATTCGAAGAAAACACTTGCAAATTGAAAGAATAATTGAAAATAACACAAAGAAGTATCAATAAAAGAAATTGGAATTTCAAGAAAATGATTAATAATTGAAAAAAATAACTCAATACAGTCGTGAATTATCGAATATGAAAGAAAATAATTTAAAAAAAGTCGAAAATAAAAGACAATTGTAAAAAATTTGAAAATTAATTAAAAATAAAAATTAAAAGAAAACTATAGTAGTAATTATAGAAAATAATTGTAAATTTAATTGGATTATAAAAAATTGAACTCGAATGAAAATTTTTGATAATAATTGCCTATTGAAGGAAACAAGTGAAAATTGAAAAAATAATTGAAAAGGATCGAGAATTATTGAATATTGACTGAAATAATTAAAAATTCAAGCAAATAATTGGAAACTGAAAAAAATAATTGAAAAAACCGAGAATATTTGAAAATTGAAGAAAAAAGTTGAAAACTGGAAAAAAAATTAGAATTATTATTGAATTATTATATTATATTATTGAATGTTATTGTGAATAATATTATTATTATTGAATATTGAAGAAAACAATTGAAAACTGATAAAAATATTGAAAGAAGACGAAAATTAATGAATATTGAAGAGAATATTTGAAAATAGAACAACATGTTTGAAAATTAATTAAAATAATTGTGAATTGAAGAAAATAACTATAGACTTATAGAAAATAATTGAGATTTGAAGAAAATAATTGTGAATTAAAGAAAGCAACTTGTAAAGATTTTAAGGTTTTTTTTTTGTTTACAGTTCAAAAGCAATTGATATTCATATTAATTTTTAATCTGAGCCAGAGGAATGATGATTTCAACATTTTTTATATTTTATTTAAAATTAGGCAATTTTTCTTAAACTTAAAATAACTTTTATTTATTTTATAATCAAAACTTTCATTTGTTTTCTTAAATTTTATAGTAGAAAAATTGCAAAAAATTGTCATTCTGTTTTTAATTGACGCCAGAGGAATGACGCTTCAGATTGTGAAACGCTGAAAAAGATTCGATTTATATTTTTTTAACTTTAAATAATGATATTTTTACAAAACCCACTTAACTAATTATTATTAGGGATGTCAATGTATTTAATAAGTATGAAAACAGATAAATAACTCAATCCATATAAAAAATATTGAACAATATTTTAAAAGCCAGAGGAATGACGCAAATCCAGAGAACAAAATTCATTTGCCATTTATTGAAAATCTATAACATCTATTTTATTTATACTTTGTATAAATATTCTACAATTCCTTAGCTTCTAGAAAATATCTGTAAAGTATTGTTTTTCAAATATTAAATTGTTGTTTTACGTTTTGCTAACTTTTAGTAGTTGAAATTACAAAAAAAAGTAACTTAAATTGGTAAAATAAATACATTATTTAACAAGATTTTTAGAAAAAATGGTGAATTATTGACGTATAGAGAGAAATTGTTATAAATTATTATAATTATTGAGAAAATCTTGAGCACGTACAAAAGTAATATTTTAGGAGAATCGCCCATTTATAAAATAGATTAAAAAAAGTTTTTTGATCGTTTTAACTATATGAAATCTCTTCTGTGGGTAGTCTAAAGTTAACTAAAAACGAAAGAACTTACATCTTTTTTGTAGAAATTATTTAACTAATTCGAAAGTGAAACACTAAAATTTTACTGACATCTATATTAATTAAAAAATTTAAATTAACATTTTTTAGATTAAGCAAATAACTCAATATAATTCCTGATAAGGTTTCTAAGTTATTTTCAAAGAACTAGTTTGAAAATTAACTTAAAAAACATAAATATTCATGAAAAATACTTTTCGAGGTTATGTTTCATCCCTTGTGAACTTATAATTTGTTTCTAATTATATAACTTATTTCTAGATTTTTGACCCAAAATTATGTCAAAAATAAACATAAACGATGCGTTGCATACTTATTTACTTAGTACGAAACAAATTTTAGAAGAATAATTGATTTTAAATAATGGATATGATTCCCCAGGAAATCCTGATTTTTCAGGATAAACTTTTAACTTTACTTTCGCAAGTTAACGGGTTTTTTTCTACTTTTTGACAAAAAATTAAGGAATTTAATTTATTCTGTAGTTCAACTTTCAAACAATAATGACCCCTAGCGTCGTATTCATACATTTAAATTTTTATTAATATAAAAATTTTACTTATTAAAAACTGGCGATGGGTATAATTGCCTCTGGGTGAGTATAATTACCCCGGTTGACAGTAAATAATCTCTAAATGTGAATTAGTTAAAAATAAATAATTTGGAATCAAAAACTTAGTCATTATTTAAAATAGTTATACTTCTACTAATTATTTAGTAAAAATAACTAATTGTTAGTTAAATTCATTTTTAGGTTATGTCAAAATAACTAATATTCCTATAAAATTCTGTTCACTTATTCAATTAGTCAAATTTTAACTATTTTTATTCAATTTTTTTACTAAATAATTAGTATTATTTTACTAATAATTACTTGTTTTTTACTAATTGCTGAAGCAAAAAATAATTCAACCACGATTTTACTAATATTTAGTTATTTTTACCTAATTCAGATTTTGGAAAGTGTTAAAAGTTTCTGTTATATTAGGAGTATTTTTTCAATTTTTTGGTAACAATTATCTATAAATTCATTTTTTAACTCTTTCGGACTTTTTTTATTTTTGGATTTTTAACTGCTAAATTTTCGCAGATTTAGTATGAGGAACAGCTCTCTAAATCTGAATTAGTGAAGAACTACTAATGAAATCATGAAAAGTCGTCGATAAAATGAATTCGTAAAAGTTTCTACTGAGAACTAGTAAAAGTTACTAATTTTTACTAAAAAAAAACTGTAAATGAATAGTAAAAAGTTACTAATTCACATTTGTAATAGTTATTAATGTAATTTAGTAATTGTTACCATCAATTTGTAGTATTTTTTTTTTTACTAAAAATTGGTAATAATTTACTAGTCCTTAGTAGAAATTTTGACTAATTGTCATTTTATGACTACCAACATAGTAATTCAAATTCACAAAAGAAATTGAACCATGATATAAATAATCGCAACTTTCATTAAAACTTCCACATTTGTAAGTGAAAGTAAATTCTCATATTTTATTTTGAAACTGTAGTCAGTAATGGGAAGAGATCATCGCAATTCCATATACAAAGGAGATATGATGATGTGTGCATTTGTCATTTCGAGAATGCACTTTCTACCTTAACGTTAATAAAAAAAAAAAAAATCGACTATCGGATATCGCTCGTTGAACATTCGTGCCTTGCCGACCTGTTTTGTCAACGTCACCTTTTCACTGTGTTTCTCTCCGATCTTTTCTCTCCTTTTGGCCACTGTCTCTCTTTTGATTTTTTTTTTTTTTAGCCACCGTCTCTCTTCAATCTTTTCTCTTTTCCAACACCGTCACCCTTCTGTATTTTCTCTCTTTAAACACAGTCTCTCTTTGAGTCAATTTATCTATCTCTCTTTCTCGTCCAATTTGTTTTAATCCAATTTTGGTACAGTTCCTCTTTCTTTCTTTAAGACAGTAGACTCACTTCTGGTTAATTTTTCTGTCTCTCTTGTTGTTCAATTTCTTCAAGCGGATCGACAAGGTGGTCCAGAAAATTATCTCGAGCCTACCAGTTCGGAAAAGATGCTCGAGAAGAATTCTTGCGAGATCGTCCGTACGCAAACGAGGCGATTTAAATGTATCGAAGATCGCTCTCTATACAAGCATGATCACGATCGGTTCGGATCACGCCTCCACCCGCATTCCGTCCTTGGTGCACACTTCGAGTCACGTGTTCCTCTTATCGCGCAAAAAGACCCGATCTGGAGCTCGATTATGCCCGGGTAGTAGATTTAAATTGGTATTAAACGTGCACTGACTAAATGCCTCTTTGAGATTTCAATTATTCTGCTCAAACTCTCTCTTTGATTGTACAGGACCAGAAAATTTTTTTGACTCATGGTAAATTAAATGCAAAAATACTGTTAATTCCGCACGTTTAGTTTAACGTACGTCTCTGAATTTAAATATTCAGAAAAAGGATATCAAAAGGTTAATTATGGTTAATTAAATGTTGACACGAGCATTTTATAAAAAACCATAAATTTAATAAAAATCCTTTTGTAATGTGTGTTACAATAAACTGTGGTATTGTGTGAAGTTTGTGTGAATTAACTAATTGTGTGTATGTACGAGAATTAGGAGATAGACATTTTCGGTGGTCTATTCCTTGCGACAAGACAAGTAAATCTGAAAAATTCTCAGAGACGTGGTAAGAAAATGCCTGAGTTTAAGGAAAATTAAGAAGGGGAGGTTGCAATTTGGTAGAAGTGGTAATTGTGAAAATGGGGAGGGGTTACAACGTGGAAGGTAGATTTTGGAGATTGCCGATTTGGGACTTAAGACCTGGCTAAATCTCAATGCAATAAAGATTTGCCGAAGAAACCATTTGTTAACCTTCAGTAAATGGTTTTACAAGTGTAATAATTCTAGGAACGTTGACAATTTAAATAAAAATTTGCATCTGTCGGTTATAAAACTTATTCTTGAAAAACGTGTCTTAAACTCAAGAAAAAGATTAAGAAAATTAAAAACATATTTCTAAATAATATTTCACAAAACATAAACCGTTAAATTCAATATTGAACAAATACAAATGAGGTTATTGATGTTGGTAACATTATTATCATCAGACAGATTAATTAATTACCTCTTTGATCATCCCATACAACAATAACAACAAAAAAAGCATTGTTTTTAACTTTCTAGATAGAGCAATCTCTTTATCCCATAGAAGGTACCATTTTAACAAATTAAAAAAAAAAAAAATCTAACTTAATAATTAACAATTACCCTTCTGATTTTGTAGATAAACAAATAAAAGTTCGCTAAAGTAATTTAAAATGTTAAATACCTAATGTTACGTCCGTGATCAGTAAATTTATTATATTATTATATTATATCATATTGTATTATATTGTATATTGTATTATATTACTTTATATCACATCATATGAATTTCTTGCTATATGTAATCTCAACAAGTCATTTTTATATTTGACATCCGTACATTGAGCTTGGTTAAATGAGAACGATTATACGAGTCAACACCCAGCTTGGACAGAAAACCACCTGCAACCACCTGCGAAGCAGTATGCGAGAAGATAGAACAAATGCAGCCGCATTTTGGAATCTAGCTGTTATGCATGAGAAACCAAGTGACACGCGATAACGCTACGAAGACCAAAATCACGACACGGTAATCTGAAGATGTCGAGGAAACTGCTTAGTTTAGATCGACGTTATAATCTCATAAATCAAAAATGTAAAATCCCTTTCCATGATGTTGTGGATTGTGCTAAGTTCTTGTTCAATAACAAAAAAAGAACATTGTTTTTAACCTAGTTGATAGAGCTATTTCATTATCGAATAAGAAGTTTCATTTTACTAATATAAATAAGATAAAGACGATGTTAACAGCGAACAATTATCCTAGTGATTTCATAGATAAAAACGTAAAAATTCGTTTGAATAAAATTAAATTTTCTGGTTTAAATAACAATAGCAAACACATTAATGCAGAGATATATAGACGTATTTCTAAAGTTTGTTTACCGTTCATCAAACCCTATTTTACCAAAATGTCGAATATTCTAAAAGAATATCAATTTTCTTCAATTCCTTTATTAAAAAAATACCAATTCAATTGTAAAATCAGGAAAAGATATTATGAAAAAATGGGACCGTACTAACATTGTTTATAAATTTTGTTGTTAAGATTGTTCGGCTTTATATATCGGTGAAACAAAACGCACTGTATTGGAACGTATTAACGAACATAAAGCCAAAAAAAAATTAGACTTTGTTGTGTGTCACCATCGGGATTCAAGCGGCCATGAATTAAATTGGGATAATGCGATTATTCTTGATTTTGAATCAAATTGGAAAAAAAGGAGAATTTCCGAAATGATCCATATCAAGTCTAATCGAGGTGCGATTAATAAAAAAGAAGATGCCTTTTCGTTGAACAAGATCAGTAGATTACATTCCTAGGCCCTTGTGTATTTGTTTTGCTTTGAGTTCATTGACTTATAAATATCGTCGACTGTATTTTGATTTAATATATATATTTTGTCACATTCTCCGCTTCGAACTTTAGTTATCGTTCGACCATTGCTTGACATGAAACAAAGAGATTTTAGTAATTTCAAAACGCTCTTAATTTTTGACAACCTTTGAATTTTAATCTTTGACATGTTAAAACAAAGTGTTAAATGTTTTAACAAATAGGTATTATAACCTTCGTTTTTAAATGTTTTTTATTTTTGTATAACTGTTTGTTTGAAGTGTGCAATAAATATTACAGCCTGATGAGGTCGACAAACGCACGTCGACGAAACGTAGATTGGTGACGAAAAAAATTTGAAGTTTTTATTCCAATTGACCTTCCTAAGATCATATATTTTCTCTCTCTAGCAATTTCATCAGTTGATAGCTTTAAATAATTACGAAATAAACTATAAATTTCAATCATAATAATGATTAAAATATTAAGCAATTGATATTCATTATAGCTTTCTAAGATTTGTTTCAGTGTAACGAATAATTTTTAAAACATTTAAAGTCATCCACTGTTGGAATGGCTATCCACCATAGGACAGTTTCCCCTACGTGTAAATTCAATATATAAACGGGCCACTAAAAAGAAGGAGACAGAGTTAAGGATTTAACCAAAACAGCTACCAGTGCACAGTGGTCCAAAATTGGAATTTACTGTTCATAATTGCCTACAGCCTACATTTTTTTTAAAAATCTTCAGGGATAAATTCCTTAGACCACCATTGGGCCGGATTTTTGATTTTCATTTTGCAACATTTTTTAATTAAACAAATAAGTTGAAAAATGAACCTACGGTAACAGTATTTGTTGTATATTTTTTAAAAAAGTGCTTCAATTAACTATGAAAGTATTTTTACAATCATATAAATGCTCAAGGATCAAAAATCCATAATGAAAAATTTTATTCCAATTGTTATTAAAAATTGTTATAATAAGTACATAATTATATCCCAAAAAACACGTTTTTGGGGTTTTTCAATATTTTTTTTCTCTTTAACCTGACGTTCTGAACAACCTATACCTGCTAGCTCTAGCACGTCTAGTTAAAGAGACAAAAAATATTGAAAAACCCCAAAAACGCGTTTTTTGTGGTATAGGTACTTGTTTATAACAATTGTTAATAACAATTGGAATAACATTTTTCATTATGGATTTTTGGTCCTTGAGCATTTATATGATTGTAAAAATACTTTCATAGTTAATCAAAGCACTTTTTTAAAAAATATACAACAAATACTTTTCAACTTATTTGTTTAAATAAAAATTGTAAATTCCAATTTCCGACCACTGTGCAGTGTTAAGTCATCGGTGCCAGTGTTAAGTGTTTATTTTAAAGTCAGAGCATTATCTTCAGCATTAAGTTCAACTGAACATAAAATATTAATTCGTCGAAGAAGTTTATTCTATATTTCATTCTCGCATCAAAATCACGTTTCACGATTTGATGTTGATTTTTGCCTCTTAACGAGAAACCGAGAAACCCAACTGGCCATAGCCACCGGAAAATCTATCTTTTGTATAATACAACGTTTGTGCATCTTGTGCCAATATTCTACTTGTGAACATACTACTGATAAGAGCGGCTCTATTAAGTTCCTGCCTAATTGTCTACTCAGGTACTTACGCATATCTCTGTTTGAAATCTTCAACAAGGGTCAAATACGATATCTTTCGTCAAACTCAACTTACATTCGTTTTCTCATTCAAAGTAAGGTTCAATTTTAAGATTTAACTGTTGTAACTGTTTTAACTCTCATTATACATTTATAAATAAATATTCTCATAAAATTCACATTACTCATTGACTTATCCTCATCCAAAATTCAATTCTTAATTGAATTCGATTTAAAAAGAGGAATTTAGGGTATATTTGCGAAGACTTTTTGTTGCGAACGTAACACTAACAACAAAAATCTAAACATTGGAACGGATATTCGTCTTCCGAAAGTTTGTTTACCTTTTTCGAATTCTTGTTTTTTCAAATTATCAAAAATTCTGCCAGAGCATTACTTCTGTTTCTCTTGTTAAGTCGACGAAACTTCGCATATTGACGAAAGAATAAATTTTGGATTTTTATTCATCTAACCTTTCTACGATCATTGATCTTTTTTTTACAAATAACGAATAATTGAAAGAGGGGTTTTAGGGCATCCAGGGTTGTTTTTAGCGGTGCGTTTAAATCTTAATTATTATAGAATAAGTTGCAAAATTTATCCGTCTTTAATTCAGCGACCAAAAATGTTTTAGGAATTAATGGTCCAGTTCCATAAACAAAAAAAAAATGTTTATTTGGTCCTGTGTTATTATTACATTTACGGAAATATATTATTTCTTAAAGAACAAAAAAAAAAACACAGAATAAATTTTCATTTTTCATGATAATAGGTTTGAGCCAATTTTCAATGAGTGCTTTTCCAAGAAACTGGAAATAACAAAGAATTTTAAATGTGTAATTGCTTGATTGCAGAGTCAATAAATACAAGACATGATTTAAAGAGCTGCATATATATTGTTTATAAATTTCAAAAGCAAGAAATATATTTCCCTGTCAGTGGAAAAGTCACCACAATTACCACATTTTAAAACAAATTGCCTCGTATCTTCAGCAAAACCAAATCAGGCTTCAAATAAATTCTTTTCTACTTGGGTTAATTAAAATTTTTAAGACAATAACAAATCTACTGGGATCTTAACTGGCGATTACAGTGCGTGAGTAAGTAATTAGAGACTTTCTCCTCGGAAACATTCTTTGCGATCTTTCTTTCTCTAATTCGAGAAAAATGTGAATCAACCACATAGAAGAGAATCTCGGTACCGTTAAAGACCGAACGATCGCTAAATCGCAGACAAATGCAATCTATAATTGCCATCAATTTAATCTACCTCTCCTGGTCGATTCGTAATCGAGACCGGGAAGTTATACGATCGCGTGGAAACAAAGATGCTGCGGAGATGTTAATTCACAATCTATAAGACGCACTCGTGTGATGAAGTAAAGCAAGTCTGTTGATTAGTCACACAATCTCTTAGAAATGGAATCTTCGACATCGTATTTATTGAGAGTCGGTTTCAAAAATATTAGGAACTGCAACATTATGGTTTAGGATGATACTTAACGTGACTTGGTGTCCGTCCGTCCATCTGTCTGTCGTTCACAGTCCCACGAAACAATAAGAAATTAATCTTAATTACCAATTCCTACAAAAAAGTTCTAATTCAGTTCTAAAACAGTGGAACATGCTACGGAACACTTCCTCCAATTTTTTTACGATTTTAGAACTTGAATATAATTTTTTTAAGAATTATTTTCAATTACTTTACTTAAGAGTGGTTTTTAGGGTTTTATATTTGTTGTTACTAATTTGGAAAAGTAGAGGGCATATTCCTGTGTAGGTTTTGACATTTTATTTTATTTATTCATAGAGTATTTTTCTAGGGCTTATTAGCCCTTAATGAAACAATGTTTACATAGGTAATTACAATGAATCAAGTAGATGACTATCGATATAAATAAAATTGTATGTAGGGATTAACAAAAAGAAAAACACTTAGTTTTATCAAATTCTTTTAAGAACTGATAAAGAAGAAAAGAAAAAAAAGAAGTGAAAAAAGAAAAATGAGGTTAGCATCAAGATAATCAAATAAATTTGTACATCGATGCGTTTATATATAGACAAGAAAAATAAAGTTTTATACTAACTAAATTCATTTGTTAAATTCTACAAATGCATTTTAAAAGCTTCATAAGAATTAACATTTCTAAGTCCCGTAAGTATTTTGTTCCACAGTCTAGCACCTCTAATAGCAAAAGATCTTTGTAATTTACAAGTTCTGTGCGTAGGTATTTTAAAAATTGCTTGTCTTTCACGAAGCATGCAATTATCTACATCATTTATATTTCTATATTCAAATAGTTGAAATAAATACTCAGGAACTTCATCTTTCAAAAGTCGATAGAGAAAAAAATTGAAAATTTTCTCGAATCTTTTTCCATTATTTTTCTTAAGGGTTGATTTTAGAAGATTTTTAATTCTTGTCATCAAGTAGGGGATGTTTTCAGGGTTTGTGAACCAAACATTATGATTTTTGCGTGTCACTACCATCATCAGATCGAGCTTCCTAGACCTTAAACACAGTCAAATCCACCTGTTGATGTTTTTATCTGAGCCTATAATCGAAATTTGATTTAAGAAGACCACCACGATGACATAATCTTGACGTATTCTGGTCGAAGGATAACTTGGGCGCCCGGGCTCCGCTCGTATGATTCTTATACATTCGTGACTGGTTCGAAACAAGAATGCATTGTCCTGGGACACGCGTCTCATTTGAATTCCGTTCGAGTATCGTTCACCTCCATCGAAGGACCGGGTATGTGCCCGAGTACTTCGTAACTTTTACCAGGTACGGTATGGGACATTAATGACGGTGACTGTCGAGATCGTGGAAAAGAGGGTACCTTTTATTTCCAATGACTCTGACCGGGATTTATAAAGGAAAGGCGGCCTTAATCGTCGCTAAAGGTGAATTCTCCGGAAAAAATCTATTTTATCGCGACATCGCGCTCACGACTGCTCGTTTTTCCCTCCCCCCCGAACCTTTGTTTTTCCATGCACGCGGTTATATATGGATATATGTAAAACGAGAATTTCGATGCCTGCGCTGCTTGCTTTCAATTTTATCACTTCTCGACTCTGTTGTTGTAAGCGCTAAATCTGTGCCAGAATCACGAATTTTCGAAAATGTACAGTTTAAGGATATTTTGTTATTGGAATTTTTCGACAGTATCCCACTGTATTCTCCTATTCCCCAGTATGTAAATTGGTTACAAAAAGAATTTTTTAGATATGAGCTCCTCTGGAAGATAATCTAGTAATATTAGTGTAAAGGGATCGAAAGAATTAAAATTATTGATAGTTAAGTAAAATTGTTGAAAATAATTTTACAGTTGTTTTGGAAATTATAAATCTAATTAATTTAATTGAAAATTATATATCTAATTAATACAATATAGTCCATTATAATGTGACACTACAACCAAAATAAAACACTAAATTACTTACTTTTATAAGGAGGTATTATTGAATAAGCATCAAATTGAAAACCAACTAAAACTCATTTGAACATGTGACTCATATAGATTAAATTTAGATTAGATTTAGGTTCGGTAATCTATGTCAAATAATCCATGTAATATGGATAATCAATAAACGTATTTATTTAAAAAAACACAAATAATTTCCTGGACAGGAAACAAACCCTTTGATCGGGTCATGCAAAAAATATACGTTTAATATGGCAGATTATTATTTTAATAATATTTTAATAATATTTAATAATATTTTCTATTCGTACTACAGGGCACTGAGGTATTTAAATATCACATACATAATATATTTCAAGATTTTATGTATGAGGACACGCCCCAGATATCATAAATTGAGAATTTAGTAATAAAATTATAGAGATAAAGTAAATCATTAGTAGATATAAACATTCTCAACTATATTGTTTGATGCCCGAAACGTGTTCCACATAGATGTCTCTCGTCCATCTTATAGTGTCAGAGACTATAAGCCTTCTCATAAGAGAAGCAGCTTTAGAGATAAGGTAAATTATTAGTAAATGTAAACATTTTCAACTATATTGTTTGATGCCCGAAACATGTTCCACATAGATGTCTCTTGACCATCTTATAGTGTCAGAGACCATAAGCCTTCTAACAAGACCAGCGTCCAGCCGGTACGTTTGTATAGTCATTTTTGACTACCGGCAGCTGACTTCAAGTTGCTTCTTTTATACAGAATTTGTATACATTATATAGAGGACCTACGTAATTGAAAAATTAGAAGGATCGGTAACTTTAGTACATTGTTAATTTCTACGAAGTACCCGGTGATTCGTTTAGATTTTAATACGTCTTTATATATAATAATATTATTGTTAATAATATTTAATAATAATTTATATAATGTTATTATTAATATTATATTATTAATATAATAATATTATCTCTATATAAAGCACCTTTAAATCTTAAAGAGTCCCCCGGTACTTCGTAGAAATTAACAATGTACTAAAATTACCGATCTTTTTAATTTTTCAAAAATGTAAGACCTCTACATAATATTTACAAATGCTGGATTAAAGAAGCAATGTTGCGTCGCCAGTAAATAAATGAGTTTAGGTTTAAAATATAATATCTATGTACAATTTATATTTAAAATTAAAATATTATTCTTTTTTAAGATACATTTTGTGTGACAATTTGAAATTTATAATTTTTTCAAATAACCATTAATGAAATATATTTATTGTAACTTTAAAATTTTAAATGCTTAAAAATTTGAGATAGTTAAGTTAATATTTACGAATTTTGAAATTCTGGAAGAATTTATTATTTTGTAAACTACGAAAATCTGAAACCATCCCAAGATTCCCAAGTTATTAACATCTGTCTTGAGAAGGCCACGTAATAAAGAGGATTAGGCTTAATTGACTTTTAGAAATTTATACCTAGGTCTTGCTACCTACGACTCTTTCCTTCATTTTTATAATTTTGCCTCCCCGCATTTTAAAATGCTACGTTGTCAAATCTGAGGTCAAAAATTCAATGTTGTCAGATGTAAAATTTTGAATTCTTCGTATTTAACTTTTTCGCCAGTCTAGCTAGGGTCACCGAACTGGTAATATTGGCTCCCATTTTTAAAATCATACTGTAAAAAACCCAAAATGACTTTACACAAACTGAAATTGAGCGAAAATGCTCCCTACCCCAAATAATAAACTTAACAAATTATTTGATTTAAGTCGACCAAATTCTGATTTAATTTAAATTAAAATTGACAAAATAAACTAAATTTAATATTTGTTTAAATTAAATAGTGTTAATAAAATATGAATATTTTTTTACTATCCTTCAATATCGACATTAAAATTTACAGAAGAAGAAATATTTTTTTTTATATAAATCATCTCAACATATTTAATTAGACTTATAATTATTAATTAACTTAATTAGATTTATAATTTTGAATAGACTACAAATTTAACAATTTTTGCAGGCTTTAGCATTCAGTTTTGTTTGTTAAATGTTGTTTAAAGTTTAAAATTTAAATTCTTGTTTAAAATTCGTAGACCTGAAAAGGTCTCTTGTGTGTCGAAACATGTAGAATAAATAAATGAATTTAAAAAAAAATTGTGTGTATTATACATCCTTATATTCGAAAAAAGGTTAGGTAAAAATTACCTAACAGGTTAAAATATTATTAATTACCAGAAAACGAAAGCAGATATTTTTAGGATCATCGAATTAGAAAGAAGCCCGATTAGAAAAACACAAACGTCAGTAAAACGTTGTGTAAGCTAATTTAAGAAATTAATTTAAAATGGAACATTATATAGTTATTAAATAAATGTGAAATAAATCATTTAAACAAAATTGTAATTTTCAACCAAAGTTGAATAAAATAATACTAATGAAGCGAACGTAAAATTAATTTGCTAATAATTTGAAATCACAGAAAATAAGTGTATATAAATAGAAATAAATCATGATAACAAACCATGGCCTTGAACGGCTCACTAGACCTTGCTTTTTTTACTTAAGAGGAGTAGAAATTACCTATCTGTAAGGTATCATTGCTAATTAAAAATTAATTGAAAAGTATTAAATAACATTAATGGTCTTTTCTTAGACTTTTTCTGATTGGAACAAGAAATTAGTTCTGATTGGTAAATTAATTGTCTAGATGTAGAGTAACTTAAGAGTCCCATTGGTATTTACTGTCTTACCAAACTCGGTCTTTTCTACTTAAGGAAAGTACTTACTTCTTTCTTCACTTTATCAAGCCAGTGTCACTCTTACTACTAGCTTTGCCAAAGGCAATCATTACTGCTTAAATTAATTTTAATTCTTGGTCAATTATCATAATTATCAGCGTGTTCAATGAAACAATTAT
The DNA here is from genome assembly GCA_037103525.1 of Ganaspis brasiliensis. Classification (NCBI taxonomy): domain Eukaryota; kingdom Metazoa; phylum Arthropoda; class Insecta; order Hymenoptera; family Figitidae; genus Ganaspis; species Ganaspis brasiliensis. Next base: position 58,121 of record JAZKLR010000714.1, read on the forward strand.
TTTTCTAACATTTCTTTACTTTCGTTGATTCAGGTCTTTATGGTTCTTAGTAATAAAATGTCAGTTATATTACCATTTATAACGTTTTTTTAAAATTATGTTTAACCTTTTTTTATTCTTTGTTTATTTTTCCTAATCTCTTTTTATTTTTAATCTGTCCGTATCTTATTTTTCACTTTTTTATCAACATAAACATATTTAAACTTTGTAAAACATGACAAAAAAATTTATACTTCAAATTCCTTACACTTTTCTAAAATAAAACAACTTTTCAAAGTTCAAGCAAAAATAACTATTATTTAAACTTTTCTGTAATTATTTATTACCATTGTTTTCATTTTCGAGAAAAAATCAATGATTGCTAAACCGTTGAAGATTCAGTAATAAAAACAATGATCAATAAATCACAGTGAGCATATCTTTGAATGAAACTCTCCTTTAAAAGCATGTTTTTTGACAATATTATTACAGTTGTTTTTCAGAATAGAATTTTTCTCTAGTGGCTAAAAATTAAGCTAAGTTAAAAAAATTTACATAAAGTACAAAGAATATTTAATCTAAAAAAGTAAATTGAGAGAAAGAGAATTTAGGAATGTTGGTGTAACTAAAATTATAAAAATAACAAAAGGTATACAGAAATAACGAGTATCTTTAGTAGACCTTTATTTTCACATTTATGCAAGAGTCAAAGGATAAAAAACACATTGTCATAACTGTAGGTCATTGCAGAATCGCCAATTACAATGAAATCAATATCTTAAGTGAATTGTGCACTGGCAGCGATTTTATTTTTTTCATTGAGAGCACAGGATTCGAAACAATGAGTCGCTGAAAGGGAAAAACTACCGTCCACGTTTACTTACCTACCTTCCACAAATGTCAGACTCTGACCTTGTCAGTATATGATCGGAGAAGCGGAGGCTGAGAGTAAGCCATCCGGTCGATGCCGATCAAATGCAAAATGCCATAATGAAACTGAAAGGTTTTCGATTCGCTTACGTATCTTCCATTGTTTTTCACATCATTGATAACCTTATTCTTCAGCCAAGGATTATGGCAACAGAAAGGTGTGCGAAAAATTAATGTCATAGAATATCACATTAAACAATAACATAAACGATTCTAAAGTTTCTTCGTGTCTTGACAATATTGGACTTTTATTCTTAAAGTTTTTTGTACTTTATTATTATTATTATTGTTTAGTCATTAAACACTTAATCGTAACACTGACTGGTTGATAGAACAAGTTATATAGTAATAACAAGAAATTAACATTTATTCATTTTCAAATTTGAAATTGCCGATTCATCTATTGTTTTATAGTATTTTTGTTTTGACTGAAACTTGGCTAAACGTAAACGAACTTTAGTTAAAACTCCTTATTTTGTGGGTCACACCTTTGTTTCAATTAGATAAAATGTAATGTAATTTGTACAGATTAGTATTTATCGTTCTAATTGCTATAATGTATATATGTTTTATTTTTGTACCTAGCGGAATTGTATTGTATTATACTCATGGGTTATAGACACCCGTTTATATTATTAAATAAATAAATAAATTTTAATTGAGAATATGACGGTAAAAATTAAAAACCCTAATAAAAGTTAGATTGCTTATCGTGTCTGAAGAAGGGCTTCACAGCTTATAGTAATAAACATTAAGATTCACAAATAAATTGAGGACAGTAACGTAGGTTCTTAGGTTTTGTAAAAACTCATGAAGATAAAAAAAGTCATTTATAATTCATCGATCATGTTTAAGACGAAACAATTATTCTTATTATTATTAATTATTAAATTGTTGCTATTATTATAACTTCATTATATTTCTTTTTTCTAACGACTAAGTTCACTTTAGAAATTCTCCAAATTTCGAAAATTCTAAATTTAGCAAACTTGTAACCTTGGAAAATATTTAATTTAAATTTCGAAATATTTTTTAATTTAGAATATTTTCAATTACACAAAATTCTTTTTCATGATTTTGCAATGGTAAAAATTCAAGAAACTTGGAAATACGATATAAAAGATAGAAAACAATTGTGGTAAGAATGAGAAATAAGAGAAAGATTGGAATTGGAAAAAAACTGCCATCTCTTGGACAAAATTATAGAGCTGCTAATTAGTGTATCCATGAAATTAATATATCGGTTGGTTCTAAGAAGTAACGTATTATTATGAACGACTTTCTTCACTTTTTGGTACTTTTATTCTGCAGCGACAGATTCAGGCCCCACGCAATATTTCCGCCTCTTGAGATTTTTATCGACGATTATTCTCGTCCCGAGTGTAGTTGATTCGCGACCATTTGCCGCTTTCGCTGAAGAAGTTAATTCCTCAAGACGTGCCTCACTTTCGAAGTCTCGCATACACTGCAATTAATAACGATTAAACGCTTTTGACGACTTGAGGGCGAATAATGTCTTTCAAGGTCGAATAATATGGAAATGAATTTGTAATTAACTCAAACAACTGAAAGATTGTGTACTTCTTATGGGACTCTAAATTTACATCGTAGATTCTACAACTCAGATTCTAAATTTAAAATCTCGGTTTTCAAATTTTACACATCACGGATTTCACATTCTTGATTCATTTATATTCAGTGAAGATTCCACGTTCCAGATTCCACATCTCAGATTTTAAATCCCAGATTCTACATTTCGAATTCCATAAACCGGATTTTAAACCATAGATTATTAATCTCGGATTCCATATTCCAAATTTTACATGTCCAATTCTACATACATAAATACAAGATTCCACATCTTAGATTATAAGTACCAGATGTCAAATCTTAGTTACAACATTCCAATTTCTACATCCCGGTTTTCACATTCTAGACTCCACATCGAAGATTCCAAAACTTATATTTCTAATCTCAGATGCAACAGTTTAAATTTCCCATCCCGGATTTAACATCCAAGATTTGACGTCTAAGATTGTACATCCTATATTTTGCATCTCAGTTTCCACATCATAAATTCCAAACTCCCGTCGCAGATTCCAAACTTCGAACTTAAAAATTCCAGATTTCAAATACTATAGTCTTCAAATCTCAGGTTCTTTAATCTAAATTTAACATCCCGGATTTCACATTACAGATTCCACAACTTCGATTCTAAATACCAGATGTGATAAAACATCCCCGATTTGACATCTAAGATTACACATTCCAAATTGCGCATCTCGGATCCCAAATTCCAGATTTTAAATCTTAGATTCAAGATTCCAAATTTCACATTCCAGATACGACATCCCAGATTTCGAGTGTCAGATATTAAAATCCAAATTCAATATTTCGGATATTACATCCCAGATTTGACATCTAGGATTAAACATTCGAAATTCCAACCTCCCTGGTTCCATATTCCATATTTAGCATCCCAGATTCTACATCAGAAATTCCAAATATTACATTTCTAATCGCAGATTCACACTTTAAACTATAGATTTCGGATTTTTATATCCTAGACTTTAAATCTCAGACTCTTCAATCTAAATTCTACATCTTCGATTTCGCATCTCCCACAACTTCGATTCTAAATACCAGATGTCAAATCTTAGATTTACCATTCTCATTTCCACATCCCGGTTTCTACAATCCAGATTACCCTTTAATAGTTCCAAACCCTAGATTTCTAATTTCCGAATTTCCCATCCCTAGTTTAACATCCCTGATTCGACATCTAAGATTACACATTCCAAATTGCGCATCCCAGATTCCAGATTCAACATCTTGGATTTCACTTCCTATATTTTAAATCTTAAATTCCAAATCCCAAACTTTGCATTTTGAATTTCTGACCCCGGATTTCACATAATATATTTCAAATCTTAGATTTCATATTTCAAATTTTACATACTGAATTCCACACCCCTTATTTTAAATCTCGGGTTCCTCGTTCTATATTGCGCATCCCGGATTATAGACTGCAGATTTTAAATCTTAGATTCCATATTCCAATTTCAACATTCTGGTTTCCAATTTCTAGATTTCAAATCTTAGCTTCCATATTCCCGATTCGATATCCCAGATTCTAAATCCCAGATGTCAAATCTGAGATTCAACATTTTAACTTTATCATCCCGGTTTTCAGATTTCAGATTGCACATCTAAGATTCCAAATGCTAGATTTATAATCTTAGATTTCACATTTCAAAATTGAAATTCCAGGTTTTACATCCCAGATTCTAAATCATAAATTTCAAATCTAAGGTTTCTAATCTCAGATTTCACATTCTAAATTATACATTGCGGATTAAACATATTAGATTCCAAATCTGAGATTTTTAATCTCAGATTTCTTATTCCAAATTCTACATTCTGAATTTTCACATACAAGATGACACATTACAGTTTCTACAAACCGGATATCAGATCGCAGATTTCAAATATCAGATTCCACATTCTAAATTCTACATCTCGGATTCCATATCTCAGATTTTTTCTATCCTGGATTTCAAATTCCAGATTTAATTTCCTATAAATGTGAAATTCCTCATTTTAGATCTCAGATCTAGAGTCCGGGATGTAAAATCTGAAATGTGAAATCAGGAAGCTGAAGTATGAGATTTTGGAATACGTAATCTGAAATGTAGAATTTGGATTTTGGAACTTGTACCTAAAGTGTAAAGTTTGGGTTGTGGATTCTAAAATACAATCTCGAAGTGTTGAATTTCGAATATAAATAGCTTACAAAACATAAAACGTGTAAAAAACAAAAGAGGAGTCGATTCGATTAAAACCGTGTAAATATATTCCGTAAAATGATTAAAGCAATAAAAATTCAACTTTATTATTGAGTTAATTAAATATCCGACTTTCGGATCTTTTGGACGCGGGTCATTACTGCAATCACGGAGAAAGGAATCTGGGTCCATAACTAAAAAATGTGTGATAAAAAAGCACCCTTTAAAAAAACCATTTTAATTCGATTCTTCTAAAAATGTATTAGTTTACGATACAGAAGGTTCCTTAAAAAATTCTTACTATCATATCTAATCATGATTTACCCTCAATTTATTAGATAGATTAGACTTTTCAATATTTCCGAAACTGTTATATTTTTTAATTAAAAATTTCTTACATCTAAAATAAACTGGTCAGTTTTCTATTTATAGTATTGCTCGCTTTTAACCTTTTTCACGAGAGTGATGTCGAAAGAATGCATGCAAGATGCTTAATGTGTTCCAGCAAGAGCAAAGAGCATTTTCAGACGATAGCAATGCATCAGATAAAGTGAAAATTGCAATTAAGTATAGATTTTATGAAGTGATGTTACATAAATGAATAGTATTGCATTAGACAGTATTAATAAATATATAGTGTTATTATATATTTATTTATATATATATATATATATATATAATTATATATACACATATACATATATATAGGTTATTTCACCCCAAACACAAATATCATTTTGTTTTTGTATTTCTCATTATTTCAATATTTCTCTTTTAAGGAGGTTCTCTTAATTCATATAACCTCAAACTAAAAACTGGCCTTTCCCATGAAGTGCAAATATTATTAAAATCAATGTTACAAAATTCTGAAAGATCAATTTGTACATTTTCAAAAAAAAAATTAGGTTTAGCTAAAATTTACTGCCAAATAATAATTATCTATCATTTTATGTTTTTTTTTAAACTAGTTAAAATCTGCAATCTTCATCCAATTTTAATTGATAATAGCTCATTTTTCTCATTAAAACCTTCTCCAGAATTTTGTTTTTTAGGTTTTGTTAAATAATAATTCGTTTAAAAATGATTAAAAAAATAAAATTTGTTCTTTACGTTTTTTCAAGCGGTATATTATTTAAGAAAATCTAACAAATAAAATAAAAGAGAATTTATCAACGAGAAAAATTAGCTGTTATTAGTTAAAATTGGGTGAAAATTAAAGATTTTAACTAGATTTAAAAAAAAAAGCATATAATGTTAAATAAATTATTACTTGAAAACAAATTTTAACTCAACCTAATTTTTTCTAAAAAATGTACAACTGGCTCTTTCAGAATTTATTGAAATTAATTTGAATAATATTTTTATTTGTTATGAAAAACGACTTTCTAGTTTGAGGTTATATAATGGAGAGAACCTCCTGAATACTAATTGCCTCTATAGTTTTTTTACCATTTTTTTAAGTCATTGATATCCTTTTTTTCAAAATAGATAGAATTAGATACAGAGTATGTTTTTTTTTTAAATACTCTCAAAACTTTTTTTTACTTTTATAACATTATTGATTACCACATTTGGCTTAACCTCAATACGGTGAAATCTAAGGTCTTTTTCCACCTCCTTTCCACGTGGTTTATTTTCACTTTAGTCTTGATTTTTTCCATTTTTTTTTCTATTTTTTCTGTTGCTCTTCGGGAAACTGGTGTGCCGCGCGCTTTGAGAAATGCCGGCCGTATCGTTGCGCGGTCTGAGTGATATAAAACCGGCATCAAGAATAAATACTCCATTGCGGGAGTCCCAACCCTAAATATTCATGGGGCACGCTCTCCTTGCACCACTACTATTAATGCTACTGTCGCGATTTTACCATAATACTACTGCGAGTACTGCGATAATAAATAATGAGATTGCAACACAAATAACTGTAAATCATATTTTAATTCCTCAATAAACTAACAATTAATAAAATTTTATTCACTGAAATGATAATTTTTGCCGATATTACGTATTTTTGGACATTTCTATATAAAATATTCCCTGAATTTTTTAAATTCGTATAAAATTTACGATCAATCTGGAACTTCCAAACAAGATGAAAAAGTCATCAAAGTTTTTTTCTTTTGGTATTTTTTTGAAAAACGTAAGGCTATCTTCTTTTCACATTACCATACTATCGAGAAAAAATATTATTACAACTTTTATTGCTGACAATTAACAAGCGTCGAGGTAACAAATTTATGAACAAATCTTCCACAATGAGAAGAAACGATTACAAACCAGACTTGCTGCCATTTTTCAATCATCTGTAAAAAAATAAACGAGCGTACATGATAAAATAAATATTTCCTTGGCTATACAATTAAATCTATCAATAGACTACTACCGACGATTTTATTTTATTACTTTTTCTATAAATTACAGAAAAGACTAATGATTCATTTGCCAAATTTTTACAAACTGAAAATGAAACTTCGAGGTTATATTGAATTTTTAAATTAAAATTAAAATTCCTTATTAATTATTCTTATCCGCCAACTTGACAAACCGGAGAGTTAGTTTGTTGTCACGATATCAATTATTTCATAAATTGTTTCTTTTTATTTTCGCACAAACCCGACTCGTCTTTATTTTAAGAAGTGGAGAATTCTCCACTTTTATTTCACCGAGAAGCCGCCCTGAGGATCGTCGTTTTCTCTGACGTCGAGCCCTTCGTCGTGACAAAAGTACCAGGACTAAAGACGATGTTGACGGTGGTTGTTTACCACCTTTCAAAACAGTGTAGCAGACAGCAGACATACAGGGATGGGTGGACGAGTTGAGTTAAGTTCTTGACGGGTAATCCACTCGACAGATTTACATTGGCAGCTGTAAACCTGTCGAGTGGACTACACGTCAGGAACTCAACTCAACTCGTCCGCCCATCCCTGTATGTGAGCTGTCTGCTACACTGTTTTGAAAGGTGGTAAACAACCACCGTCAACCAGTCTAGGATGACGACAGGCCAATCACGCCCTCGTCAAGTTACGTAGCAACATCGAGCAACCGAACTCTGTCGGAAGGCAAAGGTGGTGGCTTATCCGCCCATCCTTGTATGTCAGCTGTCTGCTACACTGTTTTAAAAGGTGGTAAACAACCACCGTCAACATCGCCTTCTGATTCTGACACGCTTGTCACGACAAAGGGCTCAATATCAGAGAAAACAACGATCCAATTTGACAATTGTAAAATGTATAATTAATAATTAAAATGACTGTTTGAGGTTCTATTTCGGATCGCAGGCCCATTCAAGGTGAGCTCCTTTATTAAAAATTTGACTCTCCGGAATACTGGTTATTCGTTGCTTTCTGTTAATAATTTTTAATTAATTAAATTAATTTTTGTTCTTTAATTTAATTATTGTTTTTGTTCAGTTATTTCTCGTTAAAATAACAAAGAACTACAGAGAACAAAGATTCTACAAAGAATCTTTAAATTTTATTTTCTTTAAACCTAAAAGTGATTTTCCCATATGAAACCTTAAATGACCCAAAAAATAAAAAGTATCAATTTTGTGATTTCTATGATAACTTGTGAGTATATTTTACGACACACTCCAAGTATAATTTTCCCGGACAGTGTTTACTGAACGGCGCGCAGTTCAAAAGTCGAATTTCAATAAAAAGCCAACGCCATAACTCAGCAGACTTTTATTACGTGTTTATTGAGGCTCATCGAGTTACAATCACAGCCACTGCTTTGCAATGTACCGAACCTTCTTAGAGCGCTGGTTATAAAATGAAATCACTAGGCTGGCTAAGGTACAAGGTCAAATGATTCTGCGGCATCAAAGGGTAAGTGGCATACAGGCGTTGACTTCCGCTTCTTTTCAGCAATGACTCGCGGCACCTTTAACGAGTAGCAATGAGCAAATAAGTCTAAACGATCACTAGACTCGTGGTTCATTAGGCTTCGGGCTAATTATTACCTTTTTACCTTTTACTGATTGCAGTCAATGTCCTTCAACCCACCCTTTAGCCTTCTCCCGGAACTATCGTTCAATAAGCATCTTAGAAAATTTCCAAAATTTATTAAGGGATTATTTTGAAAATTAAATACCAGGATATTGTAATCAGACAGTTAATTTTTAAAACAAATTCTAGAAACACTTAAAATTGAACGATAAAAATTATAACAAGTCAAATTGCAAAAACAATTATCCTATTTTCAGTACAGATCAATCTAAGTACAATTATGGATTCGATTGGAATAACTCTCATATTATAGATCGCGAATCAAATTATAAAAAACGTGTTTTTTCTGAAATGTTGAATATTAAAAATCACGGTTATACTATTAACAAAAAAGAAGATATTTTATACCTGAACAAAAACTATTTTCCCTTAATCAATCGATTGAAATTGTAATTGTACTTCTCTTTCTATATCCGTCTCTGTTTTGTTTACTTTTAAGTTCACTGACTCCGAATTTCTACTGCTCTTTAAATTTTTAAAAATATTTTTAACTTAGTCCTGACAAAATGCTTGCAGCATTCGGATTATATTTTAACTGTTCGACAAATTACAATATGTAATAATTTTATTTTAATTTCGGTAAATGACGACCTAACAGTTTAATCGCTTTCGTTACCTCAGTCCGTGATCCCCTCTTCATACCACGTACAATTAATAGATGTCTACTTCGACATATTTCCCTCATATTCGCCGAAAAGACTGAGAATTCCCGAGAACCTTGTCTCTCATCATTTTGTCCCTTTTTAGTTCAAACCATCAGAGAGTGAATCATACACACGCTTACATATCGAACATTAGAAAAATCAAAGGTCCTGAATTTTGATATTGCTTCAATATAGAAAATCTTTAAAATCCAAAATGGTGGATCCAATAAGGCGACTAGAGTAAAAAATAATAATTAATTTTCGGATATAAACTGCTTTATTTGGTCTGTGACAATTATATAATTAATCAAACCTAAGTAAGAGTAAATCAAAACAAAAAACAGGAAGCTTAATAACTTCACAGTAAATGACATTAGTAAAATGAAGAATATAATAAAATACATATTTCCAAAGGCAAGAAAGTCTCGTGTAATAATTGCCACAGAATAAATAATATACGGTAATAATTTCTCGGAAAATAATAAAGTAATTTCTTCAAAAATACCCAGTGACCTTTTCAGACACATAATAAGACCAGACTCTATGATTAATTGATATGATTATTACAATTATGTCATATTAACTGGCAGCGTGATCAATTAAATCTTGCAAAATTAATAGAGGTGGGAATATTTATTCCCAAGATAATAAATTGGCAGAGAGAATTACAATGCACGATATTATTTTTTCCATTTCGAATTAGAAGGAAGGAAAGAGATCTCGAGGACTAATGGGTTCGTCCGCTTAGGACGAAACGTGATCCGAAGATGGCTGCAAGCAACGAGAACAGATTAAGGCAGTCGTGGCCTAGACATTATGTAAGGTCGCCTAGTTAAATTGACGTACCGAACTCCCTTTTTCCTCATCTTACTCATCTGTTAGTCCTTTTTTCAATTCCACTGAAAATCTACAAAATTTCATCAAAATTTCGATTTTGAAAAATTATTACACTAATAATGAGTAAAATTTAGCTTACTTCTTAATTTGAAGCTTCAGATTTATTGAAATTAAATTTTGCAGACTAAAAGAAAATCTGTTAGACATTGATTATTTGGCATCGATTACCTAACCTAAACCTAACCTAAATTATTTTATTTAGTCAAAAATATCCTACTAAAATTTTTAATCTTTTATTATTAAATAATACACTACCGGCCAAAATTGTGGGACCACTTACAAAAATGTAATTAAAAACATAACCGTCTTAAAATATTGATAACTCTGTCAGATATTAGCGAAATGAAGTTTTCCATAGACCATTGGAAAACTTATAAATTTTTCTGTTAAATAGTCCTATTTGAAAGCTTTTTCTATTAATACAAACGGAGATTCAATGTGAAAAAGACAGTTGAATTTTTTCGTTTTTTGTGAATTTTTATTGTTCAAGTTTAGTGGGCTGCATTTTCTAGAAAAGTAATTGGAAAAATATGAAATTAAACTAACTTAAACCTTGAACTGTTAGCTTTAAAATAAGCCGAAGAAAATTAAAATATCTTTACTGGTTCAAAAGTTATATGTAAATGTATGATACAAAAAAACGCGACGATTCTAGTGCTCGCTATGGCAAATAAGAAGAGAGGGGAGAAAACAACGGAATGTTACGTTTTTTGTTCTTTATACACATTTACATATAACTTTTGAACCAGTGAAGATATTTTAATTTTCTTTGGCTTATTTTAAAGCTAATAGTTCAAGGTTTAAATTAGCTTAACTTCAAATTTTTACAATTACTTTTCTAGAAAATGCAGCCCATCGAACTTAAACAATGAAAATTCAGAAAAAAAGAAAAATTTACTTTTTGTCTTTATCACATTGAATCTCCGTTTGTATTAATAGAAAAAGCTTTAAAATAGGATCATTTAACGGCAAATTTTATAAGTTTTCTGATGGTCTATAAAGATATTCAATTCTCTAACATCTGACAGAGTTATCAACATTTAAAGACTGTCATGTTTTTAATCCCATTTTTGTAATCAAAACATGTTATCGAATAAATTAATTAAAAAGGAATTCTGTGTGTATTATACATCCTCATATTTGAAAAAAGTCCTTGTAAAAATTATCTACCAATAATTAAAGTGAAAATTTTCCAGGACACTACAGCAAAAAGAAGAAGAAAAATTAAAGACACGAATAGTAAAGTTATTTTCAACAGAATTATATAAATGTAAAAGTTATAAATATAAAAAATAATTAAAATAAATAAATAACGTAAAATAAATAATCGGCTTTTATTTCCTGGTTGTTTGCTGAGCATCCTGTGCAGTTAACAGAAGTGTGCTATCAATAGACTTGATTATCGCGTGATGCTTGTAATTAATTGTTGTTGGATATCCTTGCAAAGTGAGGAGACAATGAAACTCCTGATTTAATCTTCATCTAATCTAGAATCGTAAACTGGTATCTGTTATCTGCTATTAGCGCGTGACTATCTCAGCTTCCTACATTCTCAGAGAGATGAACTTTCCCGAGTAAACTTATGGAAATACGACATTTCAAATTGCTAATAGCGCACTGCCAACAAGCGACGAAAGAGCGAACAAGCTCTCGAGGCGATTTTTTCATGCTTTTACCGTATAAATTATATGTTACACTGAGCAGAAGTCACGGATCAGACGACAATTCATTACAAAATTTTACAAGTCTGGCTCTACCAGATGCCTTTATATGGTAAAGATCATAATCCGATTGTAATCATAGTCTGCGATTGCAATCTTTATATTTGTACTGCACTAATGGCTTAATAAGAATCAAATTTGTTGATTTCGTCTTCAGATGTATACTTGTTGCACAGATTTTATTTATTCGTTATTTTAAAACTTTATTCTAACTGAAAGAATTTTGTGAATATTAAGATGATTGAGAATAATTTGAAAAATATCAGTAGGAAAAGTTACTATATGGTTTAAGAATAATCACCAATTTCTTTCGAAACTTATTAGAAATTTAGAATTAAGTTTAGACCGTTAATATTTAATTTTACGAACCTGAATCGTCTTTATTATGAGAAATGGAGGATTCTCCACTTTTATTTCATCGAGAAGCCGCCCGAGGATCGTCGTTTTCTTTGATGAGAAATTTTTTACCACCTTTCAAAACAGTGTAGCAGACAGCTGACATACAGGGATGGGTGGTCAAGTTGAGTTAAGTTCCTGACGGGTAATCCACTCGACAGGTTTACATTGGTTTACATTGGCATCTGTAAACCTGTCATGTGGACTACCCGTCAGAAACTCAACTCAACTCGTCCGCCCATCCATGTATGTCAGCTGTCTGCTACACTGTTTTGAAAGGTGGTAAACAACCACTGTCAACCAGTCTAGGATGACGACAGGCCAATCGCGCAGTAATCAAGTCAGTTCAAAGTCTCACAAAATGACCCCTTTAGGAATATTTTACGAAAATATATTTTCTAGCGCAATATTTCTGAATTTCTTCTGCAATAAAATTGGGGATTTTTGTTTAAATTTCCAGCAAAAGGCACTGACGTTGTGGAATATTTTTATATCATAATTATGGCGTGTTTTAATTTAAATTTAAATTTTGATAAAAAAATACTTTCTATAAGTATTTTATTGTTGATTACGCAGATCTAAAAAGAGATGGTTTTAATTTACGAAATATTATTTGAGAATATTTTCTAGTTACTTTTATCTGAGTCTAAAGTATATTTATGAAATGTATCTAAAAAAAATTTTAATTGGGGAAAGTAATTAAAAAATCATAGAAATGTTTTAAAAATAAATTGAAAAAAATTAAATAATGAAAAATTAGGCAAATAATCAAAAATTGAATAAAAATTATTGGAAATTAAGATAAAAAATATAAAATTGAAAAAAATAATTAAAATTTGAGAAAATAATTGAAACAAGATAAACGTTTATTTTCGAAAATAATTGAAAACTGATTTTACAATTTGAAACTTGAAGAAAATAATTGAAATCTGATGCAAACAATGATAAGTTGTAAAAAATAATTCACATTTGTATAAAGTAATTGAAAAAATTACGGAATTTTTTTTAAATAAAAAAAATAAATTGTAATTTGAGAGAAATACATGAAGATCTTAGAAATCAATTGAAAAAATAAAAATAACTAAAAATTAATGAAAAGAATTATTAAAATTTTAGATAAATAATTGAAAATTTTTGAAAATTATGCCCAAAGAATAAAAATAATTTAAAATTGGTGACAATAAGATAAAATTGCAAAATTTTATTTTAAACGAAATAATTAAATTGATTTAATGACATGGCATAAATACTTAAAATTGAAAAAAGATTGAGAAAGCTAAACAAAATAATTGAAATTTGAAGAAGGTAAACTTAAGATTTAGGGAAACAATTTATAAACAATTAAATTAACAATTAAAATAATTCAGAATTGTAGAAAATAGCTGAAAAAATGACAAAAATAGTACAAAATTGTATTTTAAGTAATTGAAAACATAATAGAAAAGATTTATGAAAAATTGTATAAATTTTTAAGTCACTTTAAATTTAGTATTTTTGAAACGTGAATTAATTGAAATTTTAATCAATGCAAGTTCACATTAACTGAAATTTGAAGAAATTAAAATTGCTATAAATTTAAAATTTGAGAACATTTTAAAAAGGTGAAATATGATTTTTTAATTTTAAAAGAAAAAAACATCTAGTGATAAATATCACGTGTGGACAGAATAATGAATTAATTAATTAAACAAGTATTTTATTATTTATAATTGGGGACCTATTTTTCTTTTTGACCCAGGGCCCTTGCTCCTCCAGTTACGCTACTATAATTATCTTAGGAATATTTTTAAGTTATCCTTGTAATATTTTGTCATAATTTTTTAATAATTTGTATTATTTTACAATAATTATCTGAGGAATATTTCTAAAGTTATCCTTGTAATATTTCTCGAAAAATTATATGAAATATTTTGGAAATATTTGCAAGAATATTCTTCTTGATGAACTAAAGAATATTTTAGGAAGTTAAGTAAGGTATGTTATAAAAATTGTATTGGCAGAATATTTCTGTCAATTATCTATGGAATATTTTGAAAATTACGTATTAAATATTTCTGGAAATTATCTAAGGTTTATTTAAAAAACTTTTATGGAATATTTTCAGTAATTATATAAGTAATGTTTACAATAATTACCTTTGGCATATTGTTAAAATTATTCTGGGAAAATTATATGAAACATTTTTAAGACATTTACCAGGACATTTGTTGTCATTAACTTAAGAATATTTTAGGGACTTAACTGAGGTATATTATATAAATTAGTTTTTTGGAATATTTCTGAAAATTAACTACAGTATCTTGCTGAAAATTATCTGTGGAATATTTTGGAAACTATTTGGTGAATATTTTTGGAAATAAATTTTCTGGAATAATTCTGGAAAATTGATGGATATTGTGTAAGATTTATTTGTGAACTATTTCAGAAATATTTGGAAAATTAATTGTGTAATATTTATATTTATATTTAACAAAGAAATATAAGCGGAATTTATAAAGGGAATATGTTTGCAATTTTTTATACAACATTTCTGAAAATTACCCATAATATTGCAGGTAATTATTTGATGTATTTTTAGGAACTTATATATAGAATATTATATGTAATTACTTAAAAACTAATTTTAAAATTAACTGTGGAATATTTCTAAACATAGAATATAATTTTCTTTCAATTTAACCTTATATGTCATGTAGTTTAATGTCAAAATATTACTTGATAGATTTTAAGAAATGTTGCATCATGACACATTTCAAAAAAATGTTAAAATCCTTATTCACCCAAAATTATAAGATTTGATGAAAATGCAAAGTTAATAATAATCAATGTGAATTTGTTTCAATTTGACAAATTTCACTTTTTGCACTGAAACATTTAAAAAAATGTTTACTTTGTATAAAATTCTAAAAAAAAAACACTGGGAGACAAAGAGAGTCTATATTCTTTTTAAATTCTAATTTATGACAAAAAGTGTTAAGAATTAATATTAAAAAATCTTTAACTCACAAAGATTTAATAAAAGAAAAAAAAAACAAAAAACCATTTTCTTCTTTCGAAATAAGGTCAGATTTCGTTTTCTCTTTTGCATGTAAATACACGAAATACCCCAATAATCAGTATATTTAATTTAAAATTTGCTAGATGAATAAATTTGTCCGAAAAATTGAACAAGTCGACCCTACGTAAATTTGCAGCAGTCTCTGGCCTGTCCCCCTTGTGTATTCAATGGTCCTGAGCTGATAATATAGT
This sequence comes from Ganaspis brasiliensis, assembly GCA_037103525.1. Lineage (NCBI taxonomy): Eukaryota > Metazoa > Arthropoda > Insecta > Hymenoptera > Figitidae > Ganaspis > Ganaspis brasiliensis. The sequence goes on from JAZKLR010000714.1 coordinate 73,729, forward strand.
GAAAAAATCCTTGACTTTAAGCGATATTCGATGATACACATTTATAAATGTTGCAGATTACATACAGTTTTTATGTGACACACAACTTTCTAAAAGGTACCGAGTGCAGGGAGAGAAATTCCGTTATATTTGCAAGCAGAAAAGATGTCTCAGGTGTCATTGAGATGAAAATAAACTCAATACAATATATATCCAAAGAAATCTTCACTCCATGATCATTAATCTTGAAGCTTTATATGTTTATTCTCTTTTAAAGCAGGTTGGCAAGTTTATCGGATCCTTGTGTTTTGCAATCTTAATTTTTTCAGCTCGATTTAATAATAATTTTTTTTAACATACAGTATACCATCTCATTTTCAACAATTTTTTGAAACAACCGTTTCATCATTGCACTTTTATAAATAATAATAAAGAATGATTTATCCTCGTGTCAGGCAAACTCGATGATAAAGTTTTCATTCTTGTCAATTAAGGTGAATTTATACACCTTCGAAATGTTGAGAACGTTAAGTAGTAATTTAAACATAATGAAGCAATTCAACAGGTTGTGATATCGCGCAAAATTATAAATCTTTACTGAATAAAAGGAGGATCTAGCGCGCAGTTTATCTAACCACTACTCAAATAAAGAGCAATTTATGCTGCTCTAAACGCGCAATGCCAATTTCAAAGTACCTCGATATTCTCAGGATTCTCTTATTTCATGAACAAGGCAATTCGTCTCTGACTGCAGCTATTATCATTGTTATTAGAAGCACATGTCGCGAGATCACGATCGATCAGTGCCGAAGCGTAAGTACGAGATCGATAATAATAATAAAAGAAGAAGAAGAGAGAGAGAGAGAGAGAGAGCAAAAAAAAAACAGGATCGTCATCGCGTCTCTTTATCGGCGTCTAGTGTCTGGCCACACAATGAAAATGTATAGATTGAGATGAACATGTATTGTATAAAATGAACATCGAGTCCCTCTTGTGCATCGATGATGCCGGCCAAGGCCGTTGAGAGGAAAAAAATTCAACAAATGCGCAAACACGATGAAAACTAGTAGACGAGCAACGCTTACGAATCAACCTCGAACCTGGGCCATTCGCAGATCATCCTATATGCTGATCCTGGGTCACGCTACTTGATCACCTCACGATCGATTGCGCAATCTAACTACTGCTAATGTATCAAGAAGATGCGATGAGAGCGGTTATTAAAAGGATGCAAAATATTAATAGCAGAATGTTCTTGAAAATTGGTGGCAAGGCTGTTTTATCTATAAACCATTAATAAAACGAAATATGATTTTTGAATTGTTAAGTTGACGTGTGTAAAACGCATAAAATGGAGAAAATGATATTTGGGATTTTTTTAATGCTGTTAGAGTAAATGGGAGTATTACTGTGGATTTTTAGCATTGGTTAATTTTCGGAAAATGATCCTAACCTAAAAATTAATTGAATGTCGCTGTTTCGCTCGAAGATGAAAATTTGATGATTTAGTTATTATTTTTTATGAATAGCGACATTATTTGAATGTCGCTGTTTCGCTTGAAGATGAAAATTTGATGATTTAGTTTTTTAAAGCTCTAATCTTAGGATACTTTTGCACACGTTGCATCCAATAATAAGATAGAAAATTAAATGGCAAAATATAACCAATTTTCAGTTAAAACTTATCGAAAAAGGCTGTTAGAATAGCACCTGCAAAGAGCGAGTTTATTCGTAATTAAGTAAATTCGGTTATGAGTTTCTGTTGATATTTCGGGTGCATGAAATTTAACAAAAATCTAAAAGGTCAAATTTCCAAATGATCGAATGTCTAAATGGCCGAATTTTGAAATGGTCCAATCTTCAAATGATCGAATATCCATTTTGTCAAATTTCTAAAATATCGAATGTCCATTTTGTCGAATCTCCGAATGGTCGATTATCCAAAAGGTAGAATATAAATCTTCATAAATATATTGTATTCTAAATGTAGTTCAAAAACATTAATAAAGGTTTAATGAAGCTTTAATAAAAAAAACAAATTATAGAAATATTTTACTTAAATTTCTAGATTGCGTTTCATATATCTTTCATTCTATCCTCTACCTGATACATGATTGGTGAATAGATTTTATTTTATTTTTATTTATTTTATTATTTATTTATTATTATTATATTTATTATTCATTTTTTTATTTTATTTTCTTTTTAATCCCTGTACAAAAAAAACTATTTTACATTTTATTAAATTAAAAAAATAACGAGGGGTTAGCAACTCATAAGTAAGGTGTACACTTGTGTTAAATTATCCTGAAGTATGTATCTTGAAGTACGTGAAGTATCCTGAATTATCTAAAGTATCTTAAATTATCTGAAATATTTTGAATTATCTAAAGTATTTTAAATTATTTTTAATTATCTAAAGTATCTTGAATTATCTGAATTAGTTGAAATATCTGAAGTATCTTGAATTATCTGAAGTATGTTGATTTATCTGAATTATCTTGAATTATCCGAAGTACTTTGAATTACCCTGAAGTATCATAAATTACCATAAAGTTTCATGAATTATTCTAAAGAATCTTAAATTACTGTAAAGTACCTTGATTTACTTTGAATTATCTGAAGTAACTCTGAAGTATCTGGATAATTTTGAATTATTTAAAGTATCTTGAATTATCTCAAGTATTTTGATTTAACTGAATTATCTTTGATTATCTAGAGTATCTTATATTACTATGAAGTATCTTGAATTATTTGAATTATCTCAAGCAACTTGAATTATATGAAGTATTTTGAATTACCATAAAGTTTCAGGAATTACTCAAAAGAATCTTAACTATTAAGTTATCTGAAATATCATGAATTACTCTTAAGTATCTTGAATTATCTGAAGTATCTTGAATTACCTTGAAGTATCATAAATTACCATATAGTTTCATGAATTATTCTAAATAATGTTATATTATTGTGAATGACCTTGAGTTATTTTAAATTATGTGAAGTAACTTGAACTATCTGAATTATTTTAAATGATCTAAAGTATCTTCAATCATCTGCAGTATCTTAATTTAACTGAATTATCTTTGATTATCTGAAGTATCTTCAATTACTCTAAAGTATCTTAAATTACTATGAAGTATCTGTATTATTTTGAATTATCTAATGTATCTTCAATTAACCTAAAGTATCATGAATTCTTTAAATTATCTTGAATTATCTGAAGTATATTAAGCTATCTGAAGTATCATAAGTTACCCTAAAGTTTCATGAATTACTCGAAAAAATCTTAAATTACTGTTAAGTATCATAAATTATTTTGAATTATCTAAATTATTTTTAATTATCTAAAGTATCTTGAATTATCTGAAGTATTTCATACTACCCTAAAGTATCAAGAATTCTTTAAATTATCTTAAATTTATCTAAAGTATATTATGTTATCTGAAGTATCATAAATTACTTTAAAGAATAATGAATTACTCTAAAGTATCTTGAATTATCTGAAATACTTTAAAATGTCTTAAGTATCTTGAATTATCTGAAGTATCTTGATTTGTCTGAATTATCTTAAATTATTTAAAGTATTTTAAATTACCCTGAAGTATCATAAATTACCCAAAAGTTTCATGAATTATTCTAAAGAATGTTACATTACTGGGAAGTATCTGTATTATTTTGAATTATCTAAAGTAACTTGAAGTATCTTGAATTATCTGAATTTTTTTAAATTATCTGAATTCTTTAAAGTATCTTAATTTTCCGCGAAGTATCTGGAATTTATTTGAATTATCTGAATGATCCTGAATTATCTCAATTACTTTGTATTATCTGAAGTATCTTAAATTATCTAAAGTATCTTTAATTACTTGAATTATTTTAAAATACCTTGAGTTATCTGAAGTATATTGAATTACCCTGAAGTATCATAAATTCTTTAAGTTATCTTTAATTATCTGAAGTATATTAAGTTATCTGATGTATCATGAGTATCCCTAAAGTATCATGAATTACTCTAAAGTATCTTGAATTACTGAGAAGTATCTTGAATTATTTTAAATTTTCTGAAGTATCTAAAATTATCTGAATTACCTTGAATTACCCTGAAGTATTATGACTTACCCTAAAGTTTCATGAATTACTCTAAGGTATCTTAAATTACTGTAAAGTATCTTAAATTATTTTGAATTATCTCAAGTATCTTCATTTATCTGAATTTTCTAGAATTACCTGAACTTTCTGAAATTATCTGAAGTATCATGAATTACTCTAAAATATCTTGAATTACTGTGAAGTATCTTGAACTATTTTGAATTATCTAAAGTATCTTGATTTAACTGAATTTTTATGGAATTATCTGAAGTTTCTTGAATTACCCTGATATATCATGAATTAACTTGAGGTTTCTTGATGTACAGTGAAGTATCTGGAATTATTTTGAATTATCTGAAGTACCCGGAATTATCTGAATTATTTTGAATTATATGAACTAACTGAATTTATCTCAGGTATCTTATTTTATCTGAAATTTTTTTAAGTATCTAAAGTATCTTGAATTATCTGAAGTTTGATGATTCATCTTAATTATAATTATGAAGTATCTTGAATTACAGTGACTTATCTGGAATTATTTTAAATTTTCTAAAGTGTCCTGAATTATCTGAATTTTTTGGAATTATATGAAGAAACTTAATTTCACTTAATTACATCGTATTTTATCTGAATTAACTTGAATCATCTGAAGTATCTTGAATTACACTGAAGTAGCATGAATATTTCTGAAGTATTTTGAATGACAGTGAAGTTTTTTTTAATTATTTTCAATTATCTGAACTATTTTGAATTATCTGAAGTGTCTTTAATTACCCTAAAGTATCATAAATTACCTTGAATTACTCTGAAGTATCTTGAATAACCTAGAAGTATCATGAACTGGTTTATAATATATTGAATTATCTGAAGTATCTTAAATTATCTCAGTTTTCTCGACTTATCTGAAGTATCATTAATTACTGTAAAAATTCTTGAATTACTGTGAAGTACCTTGAACTATTTTTAATTATCTAAAGTATCTTGAATTATCTGAAGTATCGTGAATTGTCCTGAATTAACTTGAATTACCCTAAAGCATCATGAATTACGCTGAAGTGTCTTGAATTACTGTGAAATATCTTGAATTACCGTGAAGTAGCTTGAATTATTTTGTCATATCTTTGGATTCAGTAATGTTAAAAACATTATCAAATTCGATATAGATCTCAGTATTTCTTGAAAAATTTTGGGCGTCATGTTTGAATCCGCCATTTTTAATTTTTTAAAAACTTTGTTATTTTTAAATTTTGCGATTCAAAGAAAATTAAAATAGCATTTTGTGTTCAAATCGAATTATTTTGCATGTTCTGAAATTTAGTTCGCCATTTGAAATGTTTAAATTGTAAATATCATATATATAAATTTCGAAGCCTCAAATCCCCCCTTTTCTCTCTAAATAAGCATTTACAGCCTGTCTCAATGATTATTTTTAACTTTAGTCCACCATCTTAAATGTTTCAAATTTAAATAATAGTTTCGAATTGAGTAGCTCTAAAAATTTCTAAGTATACATTTTTAGTCTAATTTAATGATTTTCTTAACTTTGGACCACCATATTGAATCCGACATTTTGGATTTAGAAAATTTACAAACGTGCGATTCAATGACTTTAGAAAAATCACATTTAAACATTTTCAATTCTATTCAATGATTTTTTACACTTTGGACAGGTGAAATTTTTCAAAATAACCTCCAATATTTTTTTGCGCAGCAGTGTTTAGTAACAACTCAAACATGCGCAATAGTGTCCGCTTACAATTTTTTATGCGCAGTAGTATTAATGACAATTTTTTATGCGCAATAGTGACTAGTAAGTAAACATGCGCAATAGAATCTGCTTACAGTTTTTATTGCGCAGTGAAGCTAAACATGCGCAGTAATATCTGCCGACAGTATTTTATGCGCAGTAATATCCAGTGAAAATTAAACATGCGCAGTAGTATCCGTTAATAGTTTTTATGCGCAGTTGTGTTTAGTAAGATCTACATATGCGCAGTAATATCTACCAACAGTATTTTATGCGCAGTAGTGTCCATTGACAGTTAATCATGCGCAGTAGAGACTAGTAGCAAATACACATGCGCACTAGTCACCACTAACACCTAAACATGCGCACAAGTTTTCACTAACATTTACTGCTTATTAAAATCTCCTAAAAATTAAAAATTCACCAATAATGTAAATTTCCCATTAATTAAATATAACAATTCGAACTTGACAGCATCATAGAATGCTTCTTGAATCACAAACGGTTTACATTCACTTATATAAACTACACGTATGCGTCCATTATGTAATATTATTATAGTGCCATGTGTTTCATCTCACAGAAAAGGCTCTCGACTACCATGCAAGCTGTCATATACATTTACGATCTGAGACTTTCTTAAGGGGGTGCGTCTCTTCTTACTTAAATAGATACAATCGAGAGATATTCCTCCCATATAGTTGCCAGACACTATCGCCACAAACAGGTGACGCTCGATTCACAAAGTTCTCTTCCTCCTTAGTTCCTATCATCTTTAACCGTAAGTCTTCCAATGAAATACAATGAGGCTTTGATACCCGCGATCATCGTCATTATGCTCTCGTCACGATTTCCATCTCAGACTTAAATTCGTTTCGATCGTGCTTAGAGAAAATTAATTTAACTCAGGACCTTTTAATGTCGTTAATAGCCTTCCTCATTATTATAATTTGTTTCTTCTAGGCCACCAAAAAACAATGATTTAAATTCAGAAATTAATTATCAGAGATGAAATTAACTGGGACAAAAATCCAATTTTATAGCCATTAAATTGAAATATTAGACAATTGAATGTAGTTTGAATTATTATTGGATGCACCAATCATCTGAAAATAGCGTCAACTTTCAGAAAGGGATAAAAATGTAATTTGCATTCGAGATGAGACATTGGAAGGATGATAAATAAAGTGTAGAAAAAAGTGCGCATAAAGCATAGCAGCTTTGAATGTTCAGAGATTTGTGACGATTCGAATTGGCAGAGACGAGGGAAAAAAGTGACAGGGACGACTAGAATTATTCCAATGCCCTAGGCAAGTTGAGACACTGGCGTCCTTTAGATACACGTGATTATAAGCGCAGCCAGGTCAAGGGTTCAACGGGACTTGGAGTTGAATGCAATCACTGACCCTCACGAATATACGCACGATTTAATTATATTTACGCGCAATGAAGACGTTGTTAACTGAAGAGTCAGTTTTTGACCTTCTGACAAAAGAATATTAACACATGAGAATCCAGGCAACTGCAATCTCGCAATTTACGACGTTGCTATGCTCGTCTCTGAGAATTATTATTAAACGAAAAAATATCCACCGAATGATAAAAATTTTTATTATTGAATAATTAATAGACAGTAAAAGATGAATGTGAAAAATACGTTTTACGACTGGAATAGTGAAAAAGTTTTTTAAAGGGTTTAATATATAGGAGCCAGTAGTTTTATTTACCCGACTATCGTTAAGAAATATAATATAATTACAATAATAAATAAACACTAATAAATAAAGAATAGTAAATTATGAAAAAAAAATTCTTTTATCGAATAATAAATATCATTAGATATGTTTAAAATAAGTATCTCGTGGAAATTCAAGGAATTTGATGAGTTATTATAATGAAAGGGGTCATAAACTGGTAAATATATTTTCAGACGCTTGAAAATTCTTGTGTATAAATCTTTATCTTTATAGAAGATTTATCACATTTTGTTTGCTTACCCCTTTAATTTAGGCAGGTATTAGAAAATACAGAGTACACATTACAATTTGATGAATTACTTTTCTACAGTAGGAATTATAATTTTACACCGTTGCTTTCATTACACAGGAAGGACACATCGTGACGCATTATATTGTGGGAAAGACAACTCAGACTTGGGTGAAAATAACGACTTATAAATCACGCAAATATTATGGTCCATAAATGTAATGCAGTTGCAGAACAAAAGCCTCTTACTCTGATCGGTTAGAGCAGAAATCTCCTTCCTATGAACATCTCGCAATTTTCATAACCCTGCAACGACCATCTAGGAAGCAAAAATTACAGTAAAAGCTTGCAATTAACCTCGAAAGATATCATCACGTGAAAATCTCACACGAGTCGAATGTTATTTTTTAAATAAACGTCAGAAATCATTCATTCACGCGGAAAAAATACAAATACATCAGTTAAACTTTTCTCCATAATGGCTTGTTTGAAATATTCAGTTATTACTTTCAATGTTTAACAAAAGAAAAGTCACTTGATATTGATATTGTTGCAAGTTCACATATAGAGTAAAGACACAACGAAACATGATTGTTTTAAATTTAGGTTTTCGAATTCAAAGTGTGACTCACAACGAGTTGATAGTAATTTAATAAATAAGGATGAAAAACAATTGAAGAATGAAAGGAAAAATCAGAGTGAAATTTAAATTAATTCCGAATTAAAACTAAATTCCGAACATGGATAAACATTTAGCCAAGAATGAATGAGAAAAGAAAAACTATAAAAATTAAGTTGGTTAGGCAGCTGTTTTGACCCAAAATATGTTCAAACTAAACATTTTCAAGTATCAAAAAATTTGCAATTATCACAATTTTTTAGAAACTTTTCTCTCTTGAATTTTTTTAAAATTATTTATTACTTTTTAACGAATTTTTCAATTTAATAATTATTTTTCTGTTTCTTAGAAACTTCTGAAAATTTTTCCTTCAATAGTTTGAATTTATAGAAGTTAAAACGTTGATTAATTGAAATATTAATGAATTCAATTTGGACTATACTTATGCAGAAAAAGGATAAATTGAAATTTGAATGAATCGAAATTTGGTTGAATTGCAATTTGGATGAATTAATTATTGACTGAAATAAAATTTAGTTAAAGAAACTCGGATACAATTAAATGTCCAATTGGTGTTAAAATAAACTGAAATTAGAAATCAAATATACGTAAAATTTGATAAATAAAAACTTTAAAAAATTGAAATTCAAAGAATTTAAAATGTTACTAAAATTTGGATAAATCAAGATATGGTCTGTTTCTCTTTCAGTCTGTCTAGACATGATAAAACAATTGTACTGATTGTAGAGGTGACATAAATTTTTGAAATTGATTTCACAAAAATAATTCCTAACTTGTGAATGTAATGCTTAGGGAGTAGTTTTTAAGGGTTGTTTTTTATTATTTTCGATTTCACTTTGAACGGTTGACATTCTGAAAAAATTCTAGAGCCTGTAGAGGTGGCAAAAATATTTTTGTTTCATTTCACAAAAAATAATTCCTAACTTGTGAGAAAAATACTTAGGGGATGATTTTTAAGGGATGTTGCTACATTATCGTGTAAGTTACTTCGACTGCTAGACATTAAAAAATAATTTTACGGCCTATAGAGGTGTCAAAAAATTTTTTAATTTTACTTCACTGTGTACAATTGCTAATTTGTCAAAATAATTCTTAAGGGATGATTGATGGAGGATGTTACTTAATTTAAAATAATGTTTTTTAATCATTTAACATCCTGATAGAATTTCTTAGTTTTTAGAAGGTTACACAAACTGTTAAATTCAATTGCACAAAGATTAATTTGCGAAATTAATGCTTAAGGGATGATTTTTAAGGGATATTTCTTATTTATCGTGAATTTTAATTTGAGTGATAGTCATGATAAAAAAATTTTACGAATTGCAGAGGTCACAGAAATTTTTTAAATTGATTTTACAGTTAACAATTGCTAATTTGTGAGTGTATTATTTAGGGGGTTATTTTTAAGCCATGTTTTTATTTATCTTGAATTTACCTTGATCGGTTGACTTTCTTTAAGAATTCTAAAGACTGTAGATGTGACAGACATATTTTTTGTTGATTTCACAAAAAATAATTCGTAACTTGCAAAAATAATTCTTTGGGGATGATTTTTAAGGAATGTTTCTTGATTCTTGATGAATTTTAACTTGATTGATAGACATGATAAAAGAATTTTTAGATTGTAGAGGTAACATAAATTTTTTAAATCGATTTAACAGAAAATTGCTAATTTGTGAATGTTATACTTAGGGGGTGATTTTTAAGGGATGTTTTTGATTATCTTTGACTTCACCTTGATTGGTTGACTTTTTGAAAGTATGCTAAAGACTGTAGAGGTGGCAGAAATGTTTTTTGTTGATTTCACAAAAAATAATTCGTAAATTGCCATACAGCAATTTGACGGTCTCGTATTTCATATATACAATATTCCCGGCAATTTGACAAATTTTTTTTTTAAATTATCCGCGAGTTTTGAAAGCAATACCTGAACTTTTAAGAAACTCTCCGAATTCATAGATAAATCTTAAAAACTTCAATTTTAATCTTGTATTCTTTAGGAATAATTTACAAAATTAAAGTTGAAATGATCGGAATTCAAATCTAAAAATTTTGGATAGAAAGATAGACGAAACGTATAATAAACTATAATAGTAAAATATTAATTTCTAGCAATAATAACGAGCGCCTAGACGCGCGACAAATGAAAATCGAAAAAAATGAGATTAAAAAAAATAATTTAAAATTATGGAAATTAATAAAAAATTGAAGAAAACAATTGAAAATTGAAAAAAAATATAGCAATTTGAGGAAAATGAATAAAAAATTAAATAAACAAATTTAAAATTTAAGAATAAAATTGAAATTAAAAAAATAATTGACAATTGAAAACAAAATTCAAAAAATATCTAGATTAATACACAACCCAATAAAATAGTTGAAAAACTCAAAAAATAATTACTGAATTTTAAGAGAATATTCAAAAATAGAGAAATTTGTAAGAAATAATTAAAAATTGCGGAAAAAAGTTTTTAATTGAAAAATTGACGAAAATATTTGAAAAATGACTAGAATAATTAAAAACAATTGAAAACAGAATTCGAAAAATGACTAGATTAATAGAAAACTAAAAAAGATATTTGAAAAAGTTAAGCAAGAAACATTAAATTTAAAGAAAATAATTGCAAATTGAAAATTAAGAAAATATAGAAATAATTGTTGGAAATATTTGCGAATTGAACAACTGGATTCAAAATCGAAAAAAATAATCAAGATTGAAAAAGTAATTGAAAATTGGAAGATGAAATTAAAATTTAAAAAATATAATTAAAATTTGAAAAAAGTAATTGAAAAAGCCGAGAATTATTGAATATAGAAGAAAATAATTGAAAACAGAAAAATGGAATTGAAAGTTGAAAAAAATTGAAATTTGAAGAAAATAATTTAAAATTATCGAAAGTTATTAATAGTCGAAAAAATAATTGTCAAAAGGCGAGAGTTTTTTAATATTGAAGAAAACAATAAAAAATAAATTGTAAATTTAAAAATTAAATTGTAATTCGAAAAAACAATTAATAATTGAAATAAGGCGAGGGTTATTGAATATTTTTTTTATTTATTTAACATATAAACGGGGAAAACCTCTTTAATACATATAAAAAGAAAAATAAGTGATACAATAAATCGACTAAAAAAAATACGTAACGGCCTGGCTCAAAGTTTCCAATCTAGGAGACATTTTATAATTAATATTGAATTAAGTAGTTGAAAATTGAAGAATAGAATTTAATTTCGAAAATAATTATAATTGATAGAAAAATTATAAATTAAAGAAAATAATTACCTACATATTAAAGAAAATAATTACATAATAATTATTAATTAAAAGATTACAAAAAAGTCGAATTAATGTTTAAAAAACCATAAAATTTAAAAAAATTATATTTTCCTACCTTCTGATATTTTCCTTCCTCCTTTTATGTCAATTTAGAAATGAGGAAAATAATTGTCAATTGAAAAAATCAAAACTAGGGACAATTATCGACAACACAAAAAAATAATTTAATGTATTAAAGAGTAATTATAAAATTTAATGAGAATAATTGTAAATTGAAAACTGTTAAAAATTATAGAAAAAATTGTAGATTTGTTTATTAATTTATATCACTTTCTTGAAATATTTAACTTTTTTTCTTGTAATTTTTCATATTAAAAAAAAAATTTGTGAGTATTTTGTTTTACATTGTTTTTCTGCATTTTTATAGTATCTTAACTTTTATCTCTTTTTAAACAATTTTCCTTTTCTTATGCGTTTAATAATACTTTTTATATTTTAGATTTTTAAAATTTTTGTTCTATTTACGTAAATTGCCTACTTTAGTTAATTTTAAAAAAGTTATATTTTTATAACGTTTAGAAAAATGTATTTATTTTTCAGTGCTTTATTTTATTTACTATTATAATTAAGAGGTAGGGAAACATAATTTTTTCAATTTTATGGTTTTTTAAACATTTATTCGATTTTTTTTGTAATTTGTCGTAACTTATTAATTTTTATAATTTTTAAAGACTTTTCTTCTTTTACTTACTTTTATGTTAATTTGATCTAATAACAAATTTTCTCATTTGATTATAATTTCTCTATTTTTTAGAAATATTTGTTCTTTTTTCAAAATTATTTAATCGTTTTTATTTAGTTTTTCATTTAAAAGAAATTATTGTTTTTTGCTTAATTTTCAATACATGTTTTTTAATGTAATTTGTTTTTCTTCGGTAACATTTTTCTGTTTTTTACTGATTATCTAAATTATTTTCATCATTTCAAAAAACATATCCGTGATTATTTTAACTTTTTAAAAACCTTTATGTCCTCTTTTTTGTAGTTTCATTTTTTTCTTCTAAAAAATTTTACTTTTTATTTATATATTACCGCGTAGTATTTTGATTTAAGGGCATGTGATGATAATGCTAAATTTGTCCGTAAACTTTCTCTTAAAGTACTCAATGTTTTGACACCAAACTTTGTAGAATTACTCAAAACACCATTTGAATGGTCTCTCTGACCCAATTTTGTTTCATTTTTGTCTTTAAACTAAATGTTTTTCAAATTTACTTTTTTTCAAAATTTTCCAAATATTGTAAAATTGGAAAAAAAATTAGTTTAAAGATAAAAATGAAATAAATTTGGGTCAGAGAGACCATTCTAATGGTATTTTGAGTAATTCTACAAAGTTTGGTGTCAAAACATTGAGTACTTTAAGAGAAAGTTTACGGACAAATTTAGCATTATCATCACATGCCCTTAAAATATGCAATTTAATCAATGTTTCCTAAACTGTTTAATCTTTTATGACGTTATTAACATATTTCTTTATTTTTCTCCTTTTACCTTCAATGATTTTTTACCTTTTTTATTCCCTAGAAGAAAAATTTATTTATTTATTTATTTTGACAGGTTTTTATATTGTTACTATTTTTTACATATTTTTGTTTTAATTTTTCCGTTTCAATGTAAATTATTCCTAACTTTCTTATGTGATCCATTCATAATACTCTCTCTAAATTTGAATTAGTTAAAAATAACTAATTATTACTAAAATCGTACCTGATTTTTTGTTTCTGCAATTAGTTAAAAATAACTAATTACTATTAAAATATGACTAATTATTAGTAAAAAAATAACTAAAAAATAGTTAAAATTTGACTAATTGAATTAGTAAACAGAAATTTACTAAAATTTGAGTAATTTTGACATAACCTAATAATGAAATTAACTAATAATTAGTTATTTTTTACTGAATGGTTAGTAGAAATATAACTATTTCAATTAGTGACTGATTTTTTGATTTCAAATTAGTTATTTTTATCTAATTCAGATTTAGAGAGCTGGTTTTAATAAACTTTTGTAGTTTTTGTCAAAATTTCATTTTTCACATTTTATTAGATTCTTTGAAGCTTTTCTCCATGGTTTAAAATTTTCTATATTCACTGAGAAAAATGGATGTTTACCCTTAACATCTGGATGTTAAGGGTAAACTATCTAGATGTTTAGGGTAAACATCTACATATGAAACTTTAATATCTAGATGTTAAAATTTAATATCTTAGATGTTAACCTTTAATATTTAGAGGTTAAGCGTTACTATCTTGTTTTAAACATCTAATTCTAAACATCCATTTTTCTCAGTGTTGTTTAATAAATGCTCTAACTTTTTGTTATTTCTTCAGACTTCTCAACTGTTTTTTAAATTTATTTATTTTTTCCTTGTATTTTTATTTTTTCCATATAATTTCTCATGTTTAAATTTTTTTTCAAAATTTATCTGTTTTGTTTTTGTGCATATTTTTAAATGAATATTAATGTTTCGTTTCAACCTTGTCAATATGAAAATTGCACAATTATTAATAAAAAAATAAACAAATCCGGAAAAATTATGAGTTGCGATCCGGAAAGGTGAAAATGATTATTAGCTAGACACCCTGATGAGAAAAAAATGTAGAAATTTTTTTCACCTCTTTTTTTAGGGAGACCCTGAAATTTTTTTGTCCTTCGGCCCTGCCTTACGGTATTAAAAATTTAAGTTTTTGTCGAAAGGGCACTTTATCTTAATAATAATTGAGGCATTTGGTGCAGAAACCGCACAAGTCCACTTTTTTCGAAAATCACTTTTTTATAGAAAATTTATCTTTAAATGAAGCTCTACAATCTAGTAAAATATTACATATGTTACTAAACTCTAAACCCTTTAAAATAAATAAACAAATTTTCGTTTCGTGCAGAAACAGCACAAGTCCATGATTCCAAGCTGCGCAAAAAGATGCGCAATGGATGAAATAATATTTATTTGTGATATTTTTAAAGTGTTTTTGACGTTGTTAAATAAATTATATAAAACAGTCTATATTATAAATAAAATGCACTGAAAGCGAGGCAGAAAACAATAATAGTGAATTATGTGATAATTGTTAAGAAAATGTTAGAGAGTGATTTTTAAAAAAGGTTTGTTATTTATAAAATCTATACAATAAAATCTATACAAATTACAAATTTTTAATAAATGTTACTAAAAATGGGCCCGTATCATTTTGACACAATTTTTATCGGGCAACTTGTTATATTGTACTTCTGAAGATGAATGTTAAATTTTACTGGGCCTGTATCATTTTGACACAAATTTTTTCGGGCAACTTGTTATATTATACTCCCGAAGATGAATGTTATATTTTACTCCTTCTGAATTCAAAGATTTTTAAGTCTTATTTATTAAATAATTGATTTTAATACATTAAAATAACATTAAAAGACTTAATTAATCTAGAAAATTCAATTATTAAATAAATAAGACTTAAAAATCTTTGAATTCAGAAGGAGTAAAATATAACATTCATCTTCGGGAGTACAATATAACAAGTTGTCCGAAAAAATTTGTGTCAAAATGATACGGGCCCATTTTACTCCTTCTAAAATCAAAGACTTTAAAGTCTTGTTTATTAAATAATTGATTTTAATACATTAAATTAATATTAAAAGACTTAATTAAACCAGTAAGTTCAATTATTGAATAATTAAAAATTAAAAATCTTTGATTTTAGTAGGAGTAAAATATAACATTCATCTTTGGGAGTACAATATAACAAGTTGTCTGAAAAAATTTGTGTCAAAATAATACGAGCCCCTAAAAATGTACTAAAACTGTGATGCTTCACTTGATTCAATACATTTTCTGTGTTTTCCATTTTATTTTGTGCAGGAACCGCACAAGTCCAAAAGTTAATTTATTTATTTTTTATACCCTATATTAATTAAAGTATAAATCAATCATATTGAATTTTTAAACATATAGGTTAGTAGAAAATAATACAAAACGCAGAATCAAAAAAAATTCTCACATTTACAAGAAAAACTGTTTTTATTGATTCCTGAACAATTACGATTTGTGGACTTGTGCGATTTCTGCACCAACCGCCTCAATTTTTCAATTTTTTATATCACTGGTAACACTGTGCGTCATATTCCATTCTCTCTTCATGCGCAAAAGATGCTTTTCCAAGAATTTTTCAATAACACGATTTAGCAGAATACGATTAAAACTCGTGAGCCTATAGGATTTTGAATTTTTTTTTTTTTTTTAAGAGTATTTTCCCAAGCATAATACATAAATTACAGTTTACAGTGAATCCCTCCGACGCACGATCTTCTAGGTGGCGCCAAGCCATGGCGTCGTCTGACCGAAAACGTTATTACTACTTCATCGCATTTGCACCAAAAGGTTCATTATACAGTAGGTACGCAAAGTCTGGTTAAGACACGCAAAGTACACTGGCTGCACTGACTCATCTTTTACTAGTCGTTCGGCCTCGAAAGCATCAGCATATAATTGCCAGTTGGTCTATTCTGGAGTATTTTTCATCAAAATCATTAAATACACGCACGTATCGTCTTTTATCTTGTTTATACCAAAGTCGACCGATGCCGGCAAAACGTCTTCATCACAACTTGGCACTTTTGGCGAGCCACGACTGGAATATTTGCTTTTCGCGATGCCCGCAAACGGCGAGACCACCTCGACTATATTTATAAATACGAGGTAAATTGATCCGTCGATCGGGATCTTTCACAATCTCTATAGACGAAGATGGGTATCCCTTTATAAAGACTTGACACCGCGCGCAGAAAATGAGCGAATCAAAGCTAAAACTTTTCAGTGCGGCTAATCATTAGATTGGCGCACTCAACTGCTTGAAAACAACTCTGCCAGCAAGTGTGTGCTCATGCTTTCTAAAATATTTTCTTTTCTTTCTGGCTTCTTCCTCGAATGAAAAAAGATTCCTCTTCAATCACAGAACTTCATCGATAAAGTGGCCGTTTCATGTCTCGCGTGAGGCGTTGAGTTAGATGGAATTTAAGATCTTTTCTTCAGCTAGAAAATAAACTTGGTTAATTGCACTCTTGTGCCCCGCAAGAGATAAACTATGAGCGCTTAATGACGATTTAGTGTCTTTCATTATTTCTATATAAACTCGGTGAATTTCAGTGGAAAAAAAAATAAATATCCTCACACTTTTATTAATTCTCTATTCATTAGAGGTTTTTCTTTTTTTACCTGACTTTTACTAATTTCACGTTTTCTCCTTTTGTTACATAAAAAGTGGCGGCAATCTTGATAAGTTGATTTTAGAGAAGAAAATTTTATCCTCATTATAATTTCTATCGGTGCAACCACTGAAATACCAATCATTACTATTTGTCCCTATCGAAAGGTAAACGGCAATAAATGGTAATGAGTCGTAATAAATTTTCCAATGGAAATAATGATCTTTCCCAAAGGTCTTTACCGATGGGAACAAGTTGTGATCGGTAGTACACTGTATCTGCTCTGGTGAATTTTTATACAATCATTTTTCTCGTGCTGTTACAATAGGCGGATTTTTTGGAAGGTAGCTTTTTTAAAACTAGAATGGTGTATTGTGTAAATTTAAAATATGATTTATTGGAAGACTTTTCTAAAATCTTAAGGGATAAGTGGATATTTGACTAAAAGAAACGATTCTTTTTTATCTAATTACGTAAAATTAGATACAACTGGAAATTCAACAAGACTATTTACAATTTTTTTTTATGAGTGAAAGTAGTTTAAATAAATTTGTAAGTTGGATACTTTTTCTTAAAAAAAAAACAGGGAAAAAAAATAATTATAAATTTTATAAAAGTATTTTACAATTTAGAGAAAAAGTATCAAAACGAAAAAGATTTCAGATTGATAATTTGAAACTTTAAAAAAATGATATTAAATTTGCTACAGACTATATTAAAGTTTAAAATAACTTAGCAATGATTAAAATGGTTTTTTTAAAGCTTAAAATTCCTTGTATGAAAATTTCGCTTTCTGACACTTTTTCCCTAAATTATAAAGCATTTTAATAAAGTTTATAATTAATTTTCTTTGCGTGTAATACTTCCTCAAGTTCATCAATGAATATTGTTTAAAAGTGTCCCTATGGAGTTTTTTGGGTCGCTGCTTTCAAATCCAAAGTTAGATTTTAATAACTCAAATTGACAGATCCAATATGGCGGTCGATTTTTTTTTAAAAAAAAAGATAGATTTCTATAAAACTTGGCACCAGGGGGTTTTTGTGATCCGAAAAATATTTATGGATTCGACATATTGAATTTTTAAAAATAAATACCAAACTCGTATTCAGTGACCGCAAAAACACCTAAGTACAAAGTTTGGTGCAAGTTCAGTTAATTTTGAAAAATTTATCTCCCATTTTAAATTTTTGAAAACCAACTTCAGATTTGTAATTAGCGACCCCAAAAACCCAACTGTATCAAATTTCATGGAAGTTTAGCGAATTTTTGAAAATTCGTCCAACATTTTGAATTTTTAAAAACCGACTTCAGATTCGTAACCAGCGACCTCAAAAACCCAAGATATTAAGTTTTATAAAATTCCATCTGATTCTGAAAAAGTCGACCGCCATATTGGATCCGCCATTTTGAAAGTTCAAAATCTGACTTCAAATTTGAAATCAGTGGCCCAAAACACTCTAATACATCAAGTTTTATGAAAATTAAATTATTTGATTCTAAATATCATGAGTTTTTCGTTCTTTTTAGTTATTCGTCTCTTGTAAAATTTGTTTTTTTTTAATTTTTTTTATTTTTCGGTATAGTTTTCTTAAAAATTATTTAAAATTTTCTTCAATTTTTAACAATTCTTTTATATGATGATTTAAATTAATTGCTATAATTTTCAACTGTTTTTATCATTTCTTAAAACTTTCTTCAATTGCTAATTATTATTTTCATTATTTTTCAAATTTGCCCCATTTTAAATTCAATTTCCGCGAGTTTCAATTATAATTATTTTTAATTTTTTCAAATAAAAATTTTTCAGTTTTAATTGTTTCCTTCAATATCAAATTAATTTAATTATTTATTAATACATTTTCTATTTCTTTCGAAATTTTTGAATTATTTTTCAAAATATGATTTTTGTTTTTTAAATTGTAAGTTTTTTTTCAAATTACTTATACTTACTTACTTTTAATCACTTTCTTTTATATCAAATAAGTACAGTAATTTTCTGTTTTTTTTTTTGTCTGAAATTCCCATAATTATCTTTAATTTCCAATTATTTGATCATTTTTCAATTACTTTTTGCCTTTTTCAATTATTTTTTAATTAATTTAAAAAAAATTTATTATTTATCTAAAATTTTAGTCATTTTTTCAATTTGCAATTATTTTTACTATTCTGCAATTATTTTCTTTTATTACAAATATATGTTGCAAATTTCTCAATTATTTTTTACAAATGAAAATTATTTTCTTCAAATTTTTATTTATCTTTATCACGTTGCAAATATTTTCACGAATGTTTTAATCATGTTCATTATTCTTCAATCAATTTCCTAGATTTTAAATTATTTTTCTCAAATTTCAATAATTATCTCCAATTTTCAATTCTTTAACTCATTTTTCAATCATTCTTTTCAATTTTCATTTTCTCTGATTTTTCGCAGTTATTTTCTCCACCTTTTAATTAGGTATATTATTTATTTTCTAATTAATTTTCTAAATTTTCATTTATTATTTCAAATCTAAGTTTTTGTAACCACTGTTCAATCTTTTAATAATTCTTAAATTATTTCTCTCAAATTCCAATTACGTTCGTCAATTTTTAATTATTTTTTTAATTTGCCAAGATTTTCACAAATTTTATATTATTTCGAATATTTGATGACTAATTCAGAAAATTTCAATTATTTTACTCAAATTTTCATTATTTTCTTCAATTTTCGATTATTTTTTATTCAATAATGTTTTAATTATTTTCCTTAACTTAAAATCCTTGATATCATTTTGTAATTAGGTTCTTTTACTTTACGTATATTCTGTATTTTTTTAAAATTGCCTTAATTATCTTTAATTTTCTATTATATTTATCATTTTTCAATTATTTTACCCAATTTTAATTATTCTCATTTTTATCCAATCAATTTCTAAAATGTTTAAGTATTTTTATCCTCAAATTTCAATTATTATTTAAAATTTTTTTCAAATCCGAAATTTTATAAATTTTGTCCTACACACACAATAAATTTTGTTTTATTTATATTTTAGTATTGTAATTAAAGTATTTATAATTTTTGTTAACACAAGCTTTAGAAACTTATCGCGCGTTGTAGAATCTAGTTATAAATAATTATAAATAAATTTATTACTAGAATCAGATAAGTTGGACATTTTTTTTTATATCCCATTATAAATGTTTTTAAAAAAGTATCTATTTAAAACAACGTTTTATAACTTATTATTCATTTAACTGTTTATATTTGCAATGGAATAAAACAAGTACAAACGCAATTAAATAATAATAATCTCCGTAAACTCCTGAAGTTAGTTAGAATGTATTTATATTTATTCATCTTTTTCTATTCACGTTTCACGTTTTAAAGTCTGAAGTCAAGTTAGTTAGTATTAATATTTATTTATCTTTTTCTGTCCACGTTTTAAAATCCAGAGTAAAATTAGTCCTTGTTATTTTATTTTGTTGTGCTGGTTTTTAATTGTCATTTGTGTAAAAAAAAAGTTTCGAAAAATACTTTAAAAATTTATTATGGTTTTTGAAGAAGTTTAAAATATATATATATGCAATTAATTTCCTAAATTTTCAGTTATTATCACAAATTTAGATTATTGTCATCAATTTTCCAATATAATTTTTTTAATTATTTTCTTTTGCTTAAAAATAAATTCAGCAATTTTTCTTGATTTTCATCAATTTATAATTATGTTCATTATTTTGTCGATACTTTTAAAAATTTCAATTATTTATCCGATATTGCAATTATTCTCATCAATTTTCGTTATTTCTGCAATTTTTTAATTATTATCTTTAATTAAAATTTTTTAAGTAATTTTTTAATTATTATTTTTTTCTAAACATATACTCTATGCTTTTTTCAGAATTATTTCTCTCAAATTTTATTGAAGATTTTCAATTTTTCATATTTAAATAATTTTCATCATAATTCAATTTTCTTTCTCAATCTTAAATTATTTCCAGAATATTTCAATTATTTGTTTAAATTTTGAATTAATTTTATCAGTTTTCAACTATTTTTCTAAATTGTTAATTATTATTCTCTTTTTCTAAAATTATTTTCTAAGATTTTTAAGTATTTTTCTGAACATTCAAATATTTTCTTCAATTTCTAATTATTTTCATTTGTTATTAGAATTTCAAATTTTTTTTTTTATTATTTATCGTAAACTTCAATTACTTTTAGTTTATTTCATCAATTCTTTTCTCCAATTTTTAGTTATTTTCTTTTTTTTTAATTGATTTCTAAGATCTTCATATGTATTTTTTCAAATTTTAATTATTTTTTCTTTATTTAAAAAAAATTCTGTAGTTTTTTCAATTATGACACATAAATATCATTTATCTTTTACAAATTATCATTGTTTGTATCATATTTTAATTATTTTTGGCAAGTTTTAAAATTTACAAACATTTTTCAATTATTTTCCAAAATTTATTTTTTTCAATTTTTAATTCTTTACATTTGTTTCATAATTTCAAAAATTGCTTACTATTTATCTGACTTTTCAATTCTTTCATTATTTATATTATTTTTTATATTATTTTTTTCAAATTTCAATTACTTTGGTTCTTTTTTATAATTGCCAAAAAATGTTTACTTATTTCTCTTTAATTAAAACTTGTTCTGTTCAATTTTAAATTATTTTTATTTATTTTTGTTAATTTTTAATTATTTTCTTTTATTTCAATGAACTTCTGAAAGTTTTAAGTATTTTCCTCAAATTTTGTTTAACTTTCCTTTATTTAAAATATTTTATGTAATTTGTTTAATTATTTTCTCAAATTTTAATTATTTTCTTTTAATTTTAATTTATTTATCTCAATTTCTAACCATGTTTTTTTAATTTTCAATTATTTTCTCTAATTTTTCATTATTCAATTTTGTTTTAATTTACTTTTAAGATTCTCAAGTATCTTTCTCAAATTTTAATTAGTTTCTTCATGTTTAAAACATTTTTATGATTGTTTAAATTAGTTTCCCCAATTTTTAATAGATTTTATTTTTTTTTTTTTCAATTAATTTGCAAAATTTCCAATTATTATGTTTAATTTCAATTATTTTTTGCATTCTTCCAGTCTTTTCTCCAATTTTTAGTCATTCTCATTGTTTAAAATTAATTTCTAACATTTTTAAGAGTTTTTCTAAAATTTCGATTGTTTTCTTTAATTTTTAATTATTTTTATTTGTTTTTATAATTCCAAATTTTATTTATTAATTATCGTAAACTTTAATGACTTTTAGCTTATTTCTTCAATTCTTTTTTCCAATTTTTAGTTATTTCCTTTTTTTTTATTGATGTCTAAGATGTTCATGTATTTTTTCAAATTTTAATTATTTTTTTTTTATTTAAAAAAAATTCTGTAGTTTTTTCAATTATCACACTTTAATGTCATTTATTTTTTACAACTTATATTTGTTTGTATCATATTTTAATTATTTTCGTCAAGTTTTAAAATTTTTTAAAAAAAAAGTAAAATTTACTATTTATCTGACTTTTCAATTCTTTCATTATTTATATTATTTTTTATGTTATTTTCTTCAATTTTCAATTACTTTTGTTCTTTTTCTCGTTCTTTTTTATAATTGCCAAAAAATTTTTACTTATTTTTCTTTAATGAAAACTTGTTCTGTTCAATTTTAATTTATTTTTATCTTTTTTCATTTATTTTCTCTAATTTTCAATTATTTTCTTTCATTTCAATGAACTTCTAAAAGTTTTAAGTATTTTCCTCAAATTTTGTTTAACTTTCCTTTATTTAAAATATTTTATGTAATTTGTTTAATTATTTTCTCAAATTTTAATTATTTTCTTTTAATTTTAATTTATTTATCTCAATTTCTAACCATGTTTTTTTAATTTTCAATTATTTTCTCTAATTTTTCATTATTCAATTTTGTTTTAATTTACTTTTAAGATTCTCAAGTATTTTTCTCAAATTCTAATTATTTTCTTCACGTTTAAAACATTTTTATGATTGTTTAAATTAGTTTCTCCAATTTTTAATTGATTTCATGTTTTTTTCAATTAATTGGCAAAATTTGCAATTATTTTGTTTAATTTCAATTATTTTTTGCATTCTTCCAGTCTTTTCTCCAATTTTTAGTCATTCTCATTGTTTAAAATTAATTTCTAACATTTTTAAGAGTTTTTCTAAAATTTCGATTGTTTTCTTTAATTTTTAATTATTTTTATTTGTTTTTATAATTCCAAATTTTATTTATTAATTATCGTAAACTTTAATGACTTTTAGCTTATTTCTTCAATTCTTTTTTCCAATTTTTAGTTATTTCCTTTTTTTTTATTGATGTCTAAGATGTTCATGTATTTTTTCAAATTTTAATTATTTTTTTTTTATTTAAAAAAAATTCTGTAGTTTTTTCAATTATCACACTTTAATGTCATTTATTTTTTACAACTTATATTTGTTTGTATCATATTTTAATTATTTTCGTCAAGTTTTAAAATTTTTTAAAAAAAAAGTAAAATTTACTATTTATCTGACTTTTCAATTCTTTCATTATTTATATTATTTTTTATGTTATTTTCTTCAATTTTCAATTACTTTTGTTCTTTTTCTCGTTCTTTTTTATAATTGCCAAAAAATTTTTACTTATTTTTCTTTAATGAAAACTTGTTCTGTTCAATTTTAATTTATTTTTATCTTTTTTCATTTATTTTCTCTAATTTTCAATTATTTTCTTTCATTTCAATGAACTTCTAAAAGTTTTAAGTATTTTCCTCAAATTTTGTTTAACTTTCCTTTATTTAAAATATTTTATGTAATTTGTTTAATTATTTTCTCAAATTTTAATTATTTTCTTTTAATTTTAATTTATTTATCTCAATTTCTAACCATGTTTTTTTAATTTTCAATTATTTTCTCTAATTTTTCATTATTCAATTTTGTTTTAATTTACTTTTAAGATTCTCAAGTATTTTTCTCAAATTCTAATTATTTTCTTCACGTTTAAAACATTTTTATGATTGTTTAAATTAGTTTCTCCAATTTTTAATTGATTTCATGTTTTTTTCAATTAATTGGCAAAATTTGCAATTATTTTGTTTAATTTCAATTATTTTTTGCAATTCTTTATAATTCTAAAATATTATAAATTTTTTCCTAAATAAATATTTATTTTATTTATATTAATTGATTTTTAAATATAATATCTAAAATATTTATTTCTTCTTAATAGATAAATAGTATTTACCGATTTTTTATATTTATTATTGTATTTTATAATTTTTAAAATGTATGAAAAACTAATCTCGCGCTTGCGCGTTTTATTTTGCTAGTTGGAGTAATAATTTTTTAGAAAAGTGTACCAAAAATTGTATCTTTCTTAAGAGCGACTCTTTTTTTTAAGTCGACTTAGAATACTTTTTCTAAATCTCAAAAGGTACTTTTTTAAGATGAATTTAAAAAAATTAAATCGCATATATTCTTTCGAAAATTGAACACTGGTAAATTTGCATATTGAGACGCTCTATTTAAAATCAAAGTTTCATAGCAACGTTGTGTATTAACGGAAATGAATAATTCAAAAGCACGACAATGCACGAGGAACGATTTACGACGGTACAAGGTAATTGCAATATGTCCTCTTGTCTTCCTTCTTTTTCTCCTTGCCTCGCGTAACATACTCAGTTGGCAGCACTTGTCTTTCCGCACTTACGACCTATTCGTAAGTGGTTCTAGGCGCGAAGCAATTTTCCTGAAACCCCATTAACCCTTTGAACGGTAAAAGTACATGCAGAAAAGAAGACTTTAACGTAGGTGAGACGCTACGCTGCCTTCATTTCCATATTAACAACTCACGGATCGATTATTAAGTGGAAAGGAAAAAAAATTCACTCGAAAAATATCATCGTCATAAATTATCATTTCATTATCTTTGCATTATAAACTACGATATTTTCCGTATCTTTGTAATTTGGAAAATTGTTTAATAAATTGTCTATAAGTATATGGCCATATTTGTCGAGGTTGCTGCAGTTTTATAAACTTGAAAATATGATTTTTGGGTTAATTTGTCTCAACACGATTGCCATTTGAGTAAAATTGAATTTTGAGATTTTGACAAATTAGGTTCTGTTTGCTTATAATTGAAAAGATGTTTGGATGGTTTTAAATTGAATTTAATTGACAATTTTATTCATTGCTGCTTTTTATTTGAGGGAAAAAATTAAGAAGCTTAAGTTCAAAAAAATTTTTATTATTTTTTAAAATTGTGATAAATTAAAAATTAAATGCATCAATATTTTGGTATGTTTTAACATAAATAAATTTAAATCCAGATAAATTAAAGTTCTGGTTGATAGAAAATGAAAAATGTTTGAACCGGTGAAAATTAAGATCATGTACCTACATTTTTTATTTATTGTTTTGTTCTCTTCGATGGATGAAATTCAGAATTGGTTAAAGTTTTGATAATTAAAAATTAGAGTAAATTGACATTTGAATAAATTAAAATTTCCATTATTTTTTCAGTAACGCAATTAAAACAATATGCAATTTTCGAACAAATTTCTTAATTTTAATATTTTTTAATTATCCATATTGGATCCACCAGTTTGAGTATCAAAAATACGATATCAGATTCGCATTTCACGACTCGAAATACCTTCAAGAGATAATTTTCTTAAGGATTTGAAAACTGTCTATAATTTTTTATCTGCCATATTGGACACGCCATTTTGAATTTTAGATATTTGATATCAGATTCATATTCACCGACATCAAAACTTATTATAAAATAAGTTTAACCACTTGTAATAAAAATGAATAAAAAGCTTTAGTTCTTGTTACTTTTTCCTTGGTGAATAAATTTAGGATCTATTTCAAATTTTCTTAACAAAAATTTGAATGAATTGAAATATGGGTAAATTTAACTTTAAAGGAGTTAAATTTTTTTAAATTTGAATAGACTGGAACTTTTATGAATTAAAATTTGGATAAATTGTGATTTGGAAAATTTAAATTTAAATTCGAATAGACTGGAATTTAGATAAATTAAAATTTTACATTAATGACAGATGGATTAAACTGAAATGTCAATAAATTAAAATTTTTTTCACATATAAAATTGGTTGAATTAAAACTAGGATACATTGAATTAAGATGAATTCAAATTAAATAAATTGAAATTTGAATAGACTGGAATTTGGATAAACTAAAATATGAATTGAATAGAATTAGATAAATTGAATGGAATTGAATTAATGAATTTTTAATAGACTAGAATTTCAATAAATTATGATTTCTTAACATAAAAATTTGGTTGTATTGAAAGTTGGTTTATTTGTAATTTAGAAGAATTAAACTTGGATAAATTGAAATTTGGATGGATTGAAATTAAGCAAATTCAAATTTAGATGAATTGAAATTGAACAGATTCATAAATTAAAATTTGGAAAAATTGTAATAGGCTTTTTTCTTTAAATTAAATTTAAATAGATTCGAATTAGGATAAATTGAAATTTTCTAGCATAAAAATTTGGTTAAATTTAAATTTAAAAAAATTGGAATTCTGATGAATTAAAATTAGGTGAATTGAAATTTGGATGAATTAAAATTATTAAAATTAGGATAAGTTAATAATTACTAACATAAAAATGTTTGTTAAATTAAAGCTTTTTAAAATTGGAATTTAGATTAATTAAAATTGGATAGACTGAAATTTAGATGAATTCAAAATATATTAATTAATAAATTGAAATTTTAAAAATTGAAATAGGATTTCTTAAATTTTTAATTTAAGTAGACTTACAGTTAGATACATTGAAATTTGAAGAGACTGGGAATTAGATAAACTAAAATATGAATAGAATAGAATTGGATAAATTAAATTGAATTGAATTATTGAATTGTTTAATAGATTAGAATTTGGATAAATGTAAATTTCTAAACATAAAAATTAGGTGGAATTGAAACTTGATTAATTTGCAATTTAGACGAATTAAAATTGAATAAATTCAAATTTGGATGAATTAAAATCGGATAAATTTAAATTTTGTTGAATTGAAAATTGATAGAACCCTAAATTGGAATTAGGGAAAATTGAAACAGGATTTTTTTTTAAATTAAATTTGAATAGACTAGAATTTGGTTAAATTGAAATATGAATAGAATGAAATTGTATAAATTAAATGGAATTGGATTACTGAATTTTTAATACATTAGAATTTGGATAGATTGAAATTTCTTAACATAAAAATTTGGTTAATTTGCAATTTAGACGAATTAAAATTGAATAAATTGAAATTCAGATTAATTTAAATTGCATAAATTCAAATTTAGATGAATTGAAATTGAATAGATTCGTAAATTGGAAGTTAGACAAATTGAAATAGAATTTTTTTAAATTTAAATTTGAATAGACTAGTATTTATTTACATTGAATTATGAATAGAATAGAATTAGATAAATTGAATTGAATTAATGAATTTTTAATAGATTAGAATTTCAATAAATTATGATTTCTTAACATAAAAATTTGGTTGAACTGAAACTTAGTTAATTTTAGATTTTAGACGAATTAAAATTGGATAAATTGAAATTTGAATGAGTTAAAATTAGATAAATTCAAATTTAGATGAATTGAAATTTGATAGATTCATAAATGGGAATTTGGAAATATGGAAATAAGATTTTTTAAAATTTAAATTTGAATAGACTAGTATTTATTTATATTGAAATATGAATAGAATGGAATTGGATAAATTATATAGAATTGAATTAATGAATTTTATTATATTAGAATTTGGATAAATTGAAATTTTCTAGCCTTAAAATTTGGATGAATCAAAATTTGGATGAATTAAAATTATTAAAATTAGGATAAATTGATAATTACTAACATAAAAATTTGGTTAAATTTAATGTTTTTAAAATTGGAATTTAGAATAATTAAAATTTGATAAACTGAAATTTAGATGAATTTAAAATATATTAATTAATAAATTGAAATTTTAAAAATTTGAAATAGGATTTGGTAAATTTTTAATTTTAGTAGACTGGAAGTTAGATAAATTGAAACTTGAATAGACTGGAATTGGGATAACCAAAATATGAATAAAATAAAATTTGGATAAATTGAATGGAATTGGATTATTGTATCTTTAATAGATTAGAATTTGAATAAATTAAAATTTTTTAACAAAAAAATTTGGTTTTATTGAAACTTGGAATTTAGACGAGTTAAAATTGGATAAAATGAAATTTGGATGAATTAAAATCGGATAAATTCAAATTTAGATGAATTGAAATTGGATAAATTCAAATTTAGATATATTGAAATTTGATAGATCCCTAAATTGGAATTTAGAAAAATGAAAAAAGGATTTTCTTAAATTTAAATTTGAATAGACTAGAATTTGGTTAAATTGAAATTTGAATAGAATGGAATTGGATAAATTGAATGAAATTGGATTACTGAATGTTAAATACATTAGAGTTTGAATGGATTGAAATTTCTTAACATAAAAATTTGGTTGAATTGAAACTTGGTTAATTTTCATTTTAGACTAATTGAAATTGGATAAATTGAAATAAGATAAATTTAAATTTAGATATATTAAAATTTCATAGATCCATAAATTGGAATTTAGAAAAATTGAAATAGTATTCTTTTAAATTTAAATTTGAATAGACTAGAATTTAGTTAAGTTGAAATATGAATAGAATTGAATTGGATAAATTGAATAGAATTGAATTAATGAATTTTTAGTGGATTTGGTTAAATTAAAATTTAGAAAAATTGGAATTCGTATGAATTAAAATTGGGTGAATTGAAAATTAGACGAATTGAAATTGGATAAATTGAAATGATTAAAATTAGGATTATTTAATAATTACTAACAAAAAAATTTGGTAAATTTAAAATTTTTTAGAATTGGAATTTAGATTAATTAAAAGTGGATAAACGAAAATTTAGATGAATTGAAATTATATTAATTTATAAATTGAAATTTGAAAAAATTAAAAAGGTACTTCTTAAATTTTCAATTTGAATAGTCTGGAAGTTAGATAAATTCAAATACGAATAGAATGACATTGGATAAATTATTGAACTTTGAATAAACTAGAATTTAGATAAAAAATGTAAATTTGGAATTATTCAAAATAAACTGAATTGAAATCTTGATTAATTGAAATATTATTTTGAAATTGGATTTGAAAAATATTGAATCGTAATATTTTTTATATAGACCTATGCATTGACTTGAATTTGGATACATTGAAATATGAACAGAATGGAATTGGATAAACTATTAAAGACTTTAGATAAGTTGAAATTTTGAATTTCAATATTTTAATAGATTCTATTATTTTTTAGACACTTTCCACTATTCCAATTATTAGAATATAAATTTTTTTTCGAATTTTTTAGCAAAAAGTTACTAAAAATTAAGATAATTTTCCTAATTGAAATTGGTTACCGATTTTGCACTAAATTAGATTAAGAGTTAAACATTGGATTAATGGTTTGGATAAATTGAATCTTTGAAAATTTTAATTAATAGACAAAGATTTGAATAGACTAAAATTGGTATGCTTTGAATTTTGAATTAATGGAAACTTAGATGAATTATAATTCGGTCAATTAAAACATTTGGTAAATCTAGTTTCCAATTAATTAGAATTGGAAAAAACTAAAATTTTGATAAATAGAAATTTGTACTATCTAATATCCGGATAAATTAAAAGTTTCGTGATATAAAACTTGTCACACTGGAATTCGAATAAATTGAAATTTGAATAGATTTTAATTTGATAAATTGAAATTAGACATTTATTTCTGTATTACAAATAATAATATACCAAAGTTCCTTTAATTAAAATTGTATCTTAATTTCAATTTTAATATCTTTCACTTTTCGGAAATTCAAATAATCAAAAAAAAAATTAGGTATCATAACAATAAAATAATAAACAAACTAAAATACACCATAACTTAAAGAAACAAAAAATAAAAAAACCCATCGAGTAAAACCACATTGAAAAATGTTCTCATAGTTATATAATTTCGCTGACAACTTTCTTTAAACCATCAAGCATATTCGATAGTTGAAATTCACCTGCAACCAAATGGACGTGGAAAATAAATAATTCGTAGAAATTGACTTTGATGAAGCGTATTATCTTTCGTTCAGATCACGAAGAATAGATCGTGTCGCGAGTGATTTCTCCTGTTTTGGCGTTTGACATTTCAGAACGCGACTGAGCTTTATGGAATAGGAAAAGTGGACATCGAGAAAGGACCACATGGGTCCGGTTTTTCGCAATATTGACAACGGGACGATAGATCTTTGGACTCGGTCGATTCTGTGTCAAAGTGCTATTCGCATCGAGAAGATTTCCGTGAGAGAGCAGACGTGATCGAAAAGCCAATCCACTGCTACTCTGGCTAACCGGTGAAACGAGCGAGCCACCTATAATGATTCGATCGCTGTATCGATTAGCGCCCGTTAAGAGCGATCGATTGCGTGTCTTGTCAAATTTGTCAACGGGCGCGAACCGGACTCGAACGTAACCATTTTACCTCCATTTCTTTACTGTATCGTGTACTTTACTAAATCTTATGAAATCACTACTTTAGAAAATCGCTATAAACCAAAACAGGTTGACAATTTTATTGTCTCTCTTTATAATCTCCCACTCTCTTAAAATTTAAACTGGAAATTTTCCAAGGAATGGAAAAATTAAAAATACAGTTTTTTTTTTAAAACAGAGATTATTTTGTCTTGTTTTCTATTATTGTAATTTCGTGAGACAAAAAATTAATATATTTAAGAATTAGTATTATTTGAGGTTAGAAAAGCGTAAATACAAAAAAGGGATAGGGGAGAGTGGCCATCAATGTACCAGGGTTTTTTCAAGGTCATAGTATTTATTCAATTTCACTCATTTCAAGCACTTCTTTGCATCAATATAAAACTACAACACTTCTCTAGGTAATGCACACATATTATGCCCGATTTATTTTGATTAAATAATACAATTTTGGATTTTTCTAAACTAACACGCTATTTTCATTTTCAACAACCTGGGTACACAATGAACCACCTCTATAAAAACACTAAAAATGTTCAACAATAATAATATTGCAATTTTCGCTTTGTGAAAAAACTTATTTTCTATCAAATGCTATAAAAAATTATTACTTAACACTTTTTAATTGATAATGTATAACATAAATATACCTCAAATTTAGGTTAACGAGCTAAAATGGTATTTTAGTTTTGCTATGTTGAGAAGAGTACTGATAACAATCGCTGTCACATGCTGTACGCATGCCTAGTTTCATAATCAGGCATACCACTCTGGAAATCGAAAATACACTGAAATTCCAGGTGGTTCATTGTTCCCTGGTACACTGAATCAACATGTCATTTGCAACAAAAATGGTTTTTTATAACTTAATGCAATATTTCAAAATCTTTATCTCATTAGAATATTGTAGTTCAGGCCCGATACAAAATAAATCGTAAGTTCATTTATTTTTAAATTGCCTTATTTCAATTAAAAAACGTGTTTGTATTTTAGGTAGATTTTTTCTTCAGAGCATCAAAAACAGTTTTTTTTAGTTTTCTCTATAAAGAATAAATCCACATGTCTCAAATTTATGGACGTAGTGTGTTTACGCAAACTTCATTTATATTTAAAATTAGGAGAATGTTTATTTAATTGTTTCTGAGAAAATTGAAATGGTTCATTAAAAAAACTGGTACATTGATGGCCACTCTCCCCTATTCATTTTTAACACATTGAGGAGATTTAACAAACCAAAATTATTTTCTTCAATTTTTAATTATTTTTATTACTTTGCAAATATTTTATCGAATTTTTTATTACTTTCATTATTCTTCAATTAATTTCCCAGATTTTAAAATATTTTTCTCAAATTTTAATAATTTTTTTCAATTATTATTGTTATCATTTTGCATCCTCTTTTTAATGTTTTAATCATTCTTCAATTATTTTGCTCTTATTTCAATTAGGGGAGAATAGGACCAAAATGCCTGTAGTAAAGTTTGGAGCAAAAAAAAAAGTATTTAATATTATTGTTTTGAAAAATATAAACCAACAAATATTTAGAAAACAACCTTTAAGAATATAATAAGGTAGTCATTTTAAGTACTTGTTTCCGAAAAAATAATTATTTAAATATTGATGTTAAAAAAAGAACTATAAAATAACTTACATATTTATTAACAAATATAATTGAAAAAAATTAATCTGTAGTAAAATTGAGTGGTTAAACTGCAGTTTAGGAACGTAAGCCTTGAAGTTGGCTTTGTAATCTGTGAAGCAGAATACCAACATTGTTAAAAGAAAGACGATACTTGCAGTGGCGTAACTAGGAGGGCAAGGGCCCTGAGGCAAAAAAGAAAATAGTGACCCAATTATATAATAATAATTTTAAAGTTTAAATTATTCATTCATTCTGTCCACACCTGACATTTGTCATTAGATTTTTTTTCTTTAAATTTTTAAATTATATTTCACCTTATTAAATGTTGTCAAATTTTTAATTTATAGCAATTTTAATTTCTTCAAATTGCAGTTAATGTGAACTTATATTGATTAAAAGTTCCATTAATCCACATTTTAAATAAACTAAACTTAAAGTAATTTACAAATTTCTTTAATTTTTAATATTTCTCTTCCTTTATGATTTCAATTATTAAAAAACTACAATTTTGTACTATTTTTATCATTTTTCAATTATTTTCTGCAAAATTTAATTATTTTTAAATTGTTTCCCTAAATCTTAAATTTACCTTCTTAAATTTCAATTATTTGGTTCAGTTTTTACAATATCACTTTTTAAATTATAATAATTTTTTCCTTGACATTAAATCAATTTAATTATTTATTCCTAAATTTTATATTATTTATCGCAGATTAAAATTAATTTTTATAATATACCATTATGTTTGTCATTTTGCAATTATTATTTTCAATTTTAAATAACTTTCATAATTTCTAAGTTTATTCCCTGAACTTTTAAATATATGTATCTCAATTTTCAATTATTTTGTTCAATTTTCATTTTTTTAAATTATTTAACAATTATTTTCTCTATCTTCGAATATTTTAATTAATTTTCAATTAATTTACTAAATTTTCAGTTATAATCTCAAATTTAGATTATTGTCATGAATTTTCCATGTCAAACGATTTTTTCAATTATTTTCTTTTGCTTAAAAATAAATTCGGCAATTTTTCTATTAATTTCTTTAACTTCTGATTACTTCCATGATTTTGTTATAATTTTTAAAATTTTAATTATTTTCATAAATTTTTGATTATTTCTGCGATTTTTCAATTATTCTCTTTAATTAAAAAATTTTAAGTCATTTCGCAATTACTTTCTCCTTTTACTCTAATCTTCTATGCTTGTTTTCAGTTACTATTATTATTTCTCTCATATTTTATTTATAATATTTTCATCATATTTCAATTTTCTTCTCAATCTTAAATTATTTTCATTATTTCAATTATTTTTTTTCAATTTTGAATAACTTTTATCATTTTACAATTATTTTTCTCGATTATTAATTATTATTGACATTTTTT
Source organism: Ganaspis brasiliensis (assembly GCA_037103525.1). Classification (NCBI taxonomy): domain Eukaryota; kingdom Metazoa; phylum Arthropoda; class Insecta; order Hymenoptera; family Figitidae; genus Ganaspis; species Ganaspis brasiliensis. The sequence continues at coordinate 107,311 of JAZKLR010000714.1, forward strand.
GAAATTACTTTTTAAGATCTAAAATTTCAATTATTTTTTTTAATTTTTAATTATTTTCATTTGTTTTCATAATTTCAAAATTTTTTTATTAATTATCGTAAATTTCAATTTATACTAGCTTTTTCAATTCTTTTCTTCAATTTTTAATTATTTTCATTTTTTTCAATTAATTTCTAAGATTTTCAAGTACTTTTCTGAAATTTCAATTAGTTTTGTATTATTTTGAATAATTTTTATCATTTTTCAATTATTTTTCTCGATTGTTAATTATTATTGTCATTTTCTGAAATTATTTTTTAAGACCTAAAATTTCAATTATTTTTTCAATTTTTAATTTTTTTAAATTGTTTTCTTAATTTCAAAGAAAAATTTTTAATTATAATTTCAATTTATTTCAGCTTTTTTCAATTCTTTTCTTCAATTTTTAATTATATTCATTTTTTTAAATTAATTTTGAAGATTTTCAAGTACTTTTCACAAATTTCAATTACTTTGTTTTATTTAAAAAAAATTCTGTAATTTTTTCAATTCTTTCACTCAAATCTCACTTTTTTACAATTTATCATTGTCTGCATCTTATTTTTAATATTTTCTTTAAGTTTCAATTTTCAAATTTATTTCTCAATTTTTGTCCAAAATTTATATCCTTCAATTTTTAATTTTTTTCATTTCTTTTAGAATTTCCAAAATTTTAAACTATGTATCTGATACTTCAATTATTTTACTCAATTTTCAATTATTTTAGTTCATTTTCATAATTTCCAAAATATTTTTAGTTATTTCTCTTTAATTTTAAAATATATTTGACTTTTTTCATTTATATTTCTATTTTTTAATTATTTTCTTTTTTTTTTCAATAAACTTCTGAAAGTTTTTAGTATTTTTCTGAAATTTTCTTTCAGTTTCCTTTATTTAAAATATATTATGCGATTTTTTCAATTACTTTCTCAAATTTTAATTATTTTTTTCAATTTTAAATTATTTATCTGAATTTTCAATGATTTTTTTTTCAATTTTCCATTATTTTTTCTAATTTTTTGTAATTCAATTTTTTGCAATTTATTTTTAAGATTTTCAAGTATTTTTCTCAAATTTAAATTATCTTCTTTATTTTAAAACGTTTCTATGATTTTCTAAATTATTTTTTCCACGTTTTAATTGATTTGATTTTATTTTCTTTCAATTACTTTGTAAAATTTGCATTTATTTTGTTTAATTTCAATCCTTTTTTGCCACTTTTGTTTAATTCTAAAATTTTATTAATTTTGTCCTGAATAATTATTTATTTTTATAAATTTATTTTTAAGTATTATATTTAAATTATTTATATTTGTTGCTTTAGAAATTAATACAAAAATAATTTTTTGAATTTCACGCGCTTACAGCCAACTTCAAGGCTTACGTTCCTAAACTGCAGTTTAACCAATTTCGTATCATCCGAAATACTGAATGATTACATAGTGATAAGCAATAATCCGAATATTATAATTAAAAGTTTCTCAATATACGAAAGAATTTTAAGAGTTTCCTTTTTTTTTTATTTAAAGCAATTTGAGAAAAAAAATTTGATAAATGTAGTACATAATAATAATGCGGTAAGAAAACAACGTGGATGAATAAAATTGTAAAAATTGCAAGAACTTGGAGTGGTGTAATTTGAAATACAAATGCGTGTTTAAAATTGTAAATTGTCTATTGGAATCAATGTCGAGAAAATGACTTTAAAGATGATTTCCCTGATCAGATGACTGTTGAAATGCGTATAAGGTTTTGTAGTGACATTTAATGCTAGGAAGCTGTTTAAATTTATAAGCCTGGCAAAGAAGTAAGTTATTGCAATGAAAAACCGGCGAGTCTTTTCTATTTCTCGTCAAGTTGTCAAATTATCACACACCCCTGGCACTGATTTTCAAAGAAGATCAATCAACCTTTTTTAAGGTCATCGCGCTGTCAGAGATCTTACAGACGTCTCGCCGATAATGACGGAAAAACGCGAGCGAGTAGAAAAAGTTGTTTGAAAGCAATCGATGAGTCTGCATCAACTGCGTGAGTAACAGAGCAGTTTCTTCGTACAATTGTCGAGTCCCGTTAGAAAACAAATTCGCCTTCATGCTTTATTAACACATTAAATGTTCCCGTTCTTTTTCATTGGCTCGATTTTTTATTTATCTGATCAATATTATATATATAATATACCAACAAATTATAAAGGAAAAAACAGCGGAGATGTTCTTATCACTGAAAAAACCTGAGGTCGTATTGAGTAGTGTACGATACTCAATTTGCATTGCATCAAAAAAGAACCTCCTTGGTTCAAATTGAGTAACAGCTAAAACGTGTCGAATTGAGTCAGACAAGCTTAAGTTGAAGTTTTTAAATACCGGATAATGCGAATAATATATTAGGCTGAATACTTTGTTTAATTTTAAAAACAGAAATTGCTTGTAGTCGAGTATTAAACAGGCACTTATTTGGAGGTTATAAAGATGAAAACGTGAATTTTAATATGGCAGAAGGGGTGCCAACCTCATAATGCGAAACTTATTGAGACTATCGGCGACACTGTCAAAAGCTTAAATTAAGGCACTAATTTGGAAAAATTATAGTTAAGATTTATTTTTTATTATTATTATTTAAATATAAGTAATAACTAGCTCCCCCACAGCACAAAAAATTTCCTGAAAATTTATTAAAGATTTATTTGCAAACTTCGGAATATTTAGGTGCAAAGCTTAGTGAAAATTGTGTAAAGATTTAAATGTCCCGATTAAATAAATGTTTAGCGTAAAAGTTGACTGAAGATTTAAATTAAATTTTAGTGAAATTTTCGTCGCGAAAATTTCCTGATCATTTAAATTACATTTTCGTGAAATGTTCGTCGTAAAAGTTGACTGAAGATTTAAATTAAATTTTCGTGAAATGTTTGTCGCAAAAGTTGATTCAACATTTAAATTGAATTTTCGTGAAATTTTCATAGTGAAAGTTGACTGAACATTTAAACTGAATTTTTGTGAAATGTTTATCGCAAAAGTAGATTGAACATTTAAGTGAATATTTGCTAAATTTTGATCGGAAAATTGACTGAATAAAAAAAATTATGTTAAATAGAAGGGGAACAAGTAAATTAAACATCAATTAAATTAATATAAACACATTTATTAAATATTATTATTTAACATTTATTTTAGTTTTACTTTTCAGTAACAAAACAAAAGAAATACAACACACAGGAAATTGTAAGTTGAAAGATTGTATAGATTAAGGATTTGTAAAACGTTACAGAATCTTCAAAATTTTATTCAATAAATGTGTTTATTGGAAAGTAATTTAAACATTTTAAACAATCATTAAAATGTTTTAAACATAAAGAAAATAATTAAAATTTGAGAATGATACTTGAGAATCTTAAAAGTAAATTAAAACAAAATTGAATAATGAAAAATTAGAGACAATAATTGAAAATTGAAAAAACATGATTAAAAATTGAGATAAATAAAATAAAATTTAAAAAAATAATTAAAATTTGATAAACTAATTAAACAAATTACATAAACTATTTTAAATAAAGGAAAGTTAAACAAAACTTGAGAAATATACTTAAAACTTTCACAAGTTCATTGAAAAAAAAGAAAATAATTAAAAATTAGAGAAAATAAATTAAAAAAGATAAACATACTTTAAAATTGAACAGAACATGTTTTAATTAAATAGAAAGATGTAAAAACTTTTTGGCAATTATGAAAAAAAAACGAAAGTAATTGAAAATTGAAGAAAATAATATAAAAAATAATATAAATAATGAAATAATTGAAAAGTCAGACAAATAGTTAAAAAATGTTGAAATTATGAAACAAATGTAAAGAATTGAAAATTGCAGAAAATAAATTTTGGAAAATAATTGAAAAATGTTTTTAAATTTTAAAACTTGATGAAAAAAATTAAAATATGATACAAAACAATGATAAATTGTGCAAAATAAATTACATTTAAGTGTGATAATTGAAAAAAGTACAGAATTTTTTTTAAATAAAGAAAAAATAATTCAAATTTGAAAAAAATACAAAAAGATGTTAGAAATCTATTAAAAAAAAAAATGTCCAAAAATTAGAGAAAAGAATTAAAGAAATAAGCTAAAAGTAATTGATATTTACGATAATTAATAAACAAATTTTGAAATTATGAAAACAAATGAAAATAATAAAAAATTGAAGAAAATAATAGAAATTAGAGAAAAAAACTTGAAAAGTATTAGAAATTAATTTGATAAAATCAGAAAATCTAAAAATTGGAAAAAAGTCTAGAAGAAAGCTAAAACTAATTGAAATTTGCGATAATTAATAAAAAAAAATGTGAAATTGCGATAACAAATGAAAATAATTAGAAATTGAAGAAAATATTTGAATTTTCAGAAAATTACTTAAAAATCTTATAAAATAATTTTAGAAAAAAAGGATAATAACTAAAAATCGAGAAAAATAATTGAGAAATGATCAAATTAATTCAAAAAAATAATTGAAATATGCTGAAAATAATTTAAGATTAAGAAAAAAATTGAATTATGATGAAAATAATTTAAATACGAAAAATTGAAAACCTTCATTAAAATTTGAGAGAAATAACTGAAAAAACCATAGAGTATATCTTTAGAAAAAAATAATAATTACAAAATTACTTAAAAAATTTTAATTAAAGAGAATAATTACGAAATTGCAGAATAATAACCTTAACCCCTTCAGCATCAAAAACAACCCTTTAAAATCATTCCCTAATCTTCAATCAAGAAATGGACAATTTTTATTAAATAAATATAATAAAAAGTTTTTTAGCGAATTCCCCGGCTTTAAAAATCGCTCAGAATGAATTTCTATCTACTTTGCCCCCTTTAGCATAAAAAAAGTCGGCTTTCATTCACCTGAAAATCATTTTTTCAATATTTGAATACGCAATTACTTTCTTTAATTTACAATTATTTTCTTCAAATCTCAATTATTTTCTTCTATTCACAATTATTTTAATTAATTTTTAATCATGTTTTTTAATTTTCAAATATTCTCTTTAATATTCAATAATTTTCGGCTTCTTTCAATATTTTTATCAATTTTCAATTGTTTTCTTCAATATTCAATAATTCTCATTTTTTCAATTGTTTTTCCAGTTTTCAACTATTTTCTTCAATTTTCAAATATTTTCGGTTTTTTTCAATTATTCTTTTCAGTTTTCAAATATTCTCGTTTTTTCAATTATTTTTTCATTTTTCAATTATTTTCTTCGATTTTCAAATATTGTCGGTTTTTCAATTATTTTTTTTCAGTTTTCAATTACTTTTTCAGTTTTCAAATATTCTTATTTTTTCAATTATTTTTCAGTTTTCAATTATTTACTTGAATTTTTAATTATTTCAGTCAATATTCAATAATTCTCGATTTTTTTTTCAATTATTTTTTCAATTTTCACTTGTTTCCTTCAATAGGCAATTATTTTCCAAGAACTTCAATCCAGTTCAATTTTTTATAATCCAATTAAATTTACAATTATTTTCTACAATTACTACAGTAATTTTCTTTCAATTTTTATTCTTAGTTATTTCTGTTCTAAATTTTAATTTACATTCTTAACTTTTAAGATAATTCTGTTGAAATGTAAACTTTTTAATGTTGCAATTTTTCGAATTTTTTGCAATTGTCCTTTATTTTCGTCTTTTTTCAATTATTTTCTTTCATATTATTCAATTATTAATCATTTTCTTGAAATTTCAATTCAGTTCTTTAATTCTTTAATTATTTGTATCCAATCACAATTCTTGTCTTTTATTGATACTTTTTTTCATTTTCAATTATTCTCTCAATTTGAAAGTATTTTCTTCAAATTTTAATAAAGTTTAATTTTTCAAAAAGCAATTAAACTTTCAATTGTTTCTAGAACTATTCCTATCATTTTCTTTCTTTTTTAGTTTTTTTTAATTTCATGTTTATCTTTTTCTGTTTAAAATTATTTCTGTCAGTTTTTAATTTAATAATCTTGCCATGTTTAGAATTTTTTCCAATTGGCAATTATTTTCTTCAATATTTAATAATTCTCGGCTTTTTTCGATGATTTTTTCAATTAACAATATTTTTCTTGAACTTTCAATTCAATTTTTCAACTATCCTCTTAAATTCACAATTATTATTTTCTTTAATTTTGAATTTTTTTCTTCATTTTTCAACTATTTCTTCTAATTTGAAATTATTTTCTTCGATTTTCAACCAACTTTAACTTTTTGAAATCCCATTCAATTTCCAATTATTTGTTATAATTATTCCTACAGTTTTCTTCAGTTTTTAATTGTCAATTATTTTCTTAAATATTCACCAATCCTGGGCTTTTTCACTCTTTTATACTATTTATTTATTTATTAATATAGTAATTTGTAAATTATTTATTATCAATAATTTTTTTGAAATCTCAATTTAACTCCTTAATTCCTCAATTTTTCTGTCTAATTCACAATTATTTTCTTCATTTTTTAATTATTTTGGCAATTTTTAATATTATTTTCTTCTTATCAATTTGTGATTATTTCTTCAAATTTCAATCCAGGTCAATTTTTTAAAATTAAAATTTTTTTCAATTATTATTATTCCTGTAATTTTTTCCTTTTTTAATTTTCAATTGTTTTTTTAAAATATTATATTTGTTCTTTAATTTTTTAAATTATTTTTGTCAATTGTCGATTTATTAATCTTGTCATTATTCCAATTTTTTTCATTTGTCAATTATTTTCGTCATTTTTTAATTATTTTAGTTCGATATTATCAACTCGAGAACATTTTTGGATGGTCAAGAGATTTTGAGATCAATATCAATATTGCTCAAATATGATATCGTCTTGATATCGTAAAGCACTAAGAAATAATGGTCAAGAGAACAAAATAATTTAAAAAGTTAAAGATTAGTTATAAAATTTTTTGAGAATTATTGAGGTTGAAAAAATTGAAGGAGATAATTGAAAATTGAGGAATGTAATGGAAATTTAAAAAATGTAATTAAAAATTGAAAGAAGTAATTGAAAAAGTCTAGAATTCTTGAACATAGAAAAAAATAATAATTGAAAACTGAAGAATGGAATTGAAAATTGAAGAATGGAATTGAAAGTTAAAGATAATAATAAATAAGAATTGTAAAAAATAGTTGTAGAATTGAACAATTTAATTGAAATTCTACAATTTCTGTGATTGAAAAGAACATAGAAAGAAGCCGAAAATGATTGAATGTTGTAAAATTAATTGAAAATAGAAAAGAGTAATTGAAAGTTAAATGAAATTTAATTACATAAATTAAATTATTAATTAGACCTACAAAAATACCAGCCCGCCTGGCGTCGGCCCACCGGGATTTTTCCCGGTATCCTGAATGGCCAATCCGGGCCTGGTTAAGTAATAAGGTAAATATTTCCTGTTTTTGCTTAACATTACAAGCATAAACAACTGCTGAAAGAAGGTTATGTTCGCAAGTGTAAATTAAGATTCTTCCGTAAGATGTCGCAATATGTAAAAGCTGCAAATGTTACCAACTTAGAAATCTAAAAATCTTAATTTGTAATTTTACCTATCACAACCTGACACTTTATATTCTCCAAAATCATTTTGAGTAATTTAACATTTGTCACTACTAAATTTGCAGTCCCACTCAAAATGCGTTGCATCAAATGTGAGTCTAGATGTTTTCAGTATAATTGTCAATAACAAAGAGAAGAAAAGAAAAAAATAAATAAAATTTGATTTTCCTATCGCCTCTGTAAAAGTTTAATGCAACTTTTGTTAAAATTAAACATTTTTTTTAAAAATGGCGCATAGATTGAAGATTTTGTGAATGGCGATAAATTAAAAGATCCTGAATGTGAGAAGATTTGCTCTGGGACGTTTTAAAGGCGCGTCATCGCTCAAGGGCCTGGAGAGTGGTGCAGTCGGCCCAATTACTTTAAATTGAGTTATAACCGGATCAAATTATCGATAATTGGCGATTGCATAGCTTAATCGAGCGTCCCCAGCGCATTCTCGTGAGTTCGTTCCTTGTATGAAGTTATTCCGCTAAGTGGGCTGATATCTTTTTCCAGGACATGCGCTAAGCGCATGCACTCGCTTTAGCTTCGACAATACAAATTGCTGATTATGCGCCCAGTTTACTTATACGTGCCTTCTAATTGGATCGTTTCGTTCTCTCGGAAAGATCGTGCGATGCCCTCGTTAACCCTATCTCCAGCCATACGTCCACAGCTTTTCCTCTTCTCATCCAACTCTCTTCAAATGTCAATTCTTTTAGCCAAACTAACCAAATTTTTATTTCTTTAAAAAAAAAAAATAAAAAAAAACCCACAAGGGGCCGTCTATAAATTACGTAAGGTCTTTTGGGTAGGGGGGTGGGTAAAAAAATTTTCAATGCTAACTTACATAGGTGGGTACCTGGTGAAACAAATTCCTTACGTAAGACATATTTCTTATTTTTACTCAATAAATTTTTGAAATTTTCACGCTATATAAAAAACATTTATTTATTAAACAATTTGTTTAAAATTAATTTCATTATACATGCATCACAGTACCCTTTATCTTCATAAAAGGTTAAAAGCTGAATTTTTTCCCTGGATAAGGTGACAAAAAATAAAAGAAAAAAATATTTAAAAAATATAAGATAATAATTGAAAATTAAAGAAAATAACAAAAAATTGATGAAAATAATTAAAAAATGTAAGAAATAAATTAAAATTTCAAAAAATAATTAATAATTGAAAAAAAAATTACAAACAGATGAAAATAATTGACAAGTGAAAACAAAATTCAAAACATGCTAAATTAATACACAGCCAAACAAAATAATTGAGAAAATTAAAGAATAATCATCAAATTTTAAGAGAATAACTTAGAATTGAAAAAATTGTAGAAAATTATTGAAATATGCGAAAAATAATTAATAATTGAGTAAAATAATTAAAAACTGACGTGAATACTTAATGAAAAATTAAAAAGAATATTTAAAAATGACGAAAATAATTGACAATTGAAAACGAAATTTGAAAAATGTCAAGATTAATAGACAATGGAGAAAATAATTTAAAAAATTGAACAAGAATTATTAAAAAAGAAAATAATTTCAAATTAAAAAATTGAGAAAGTTATAGGAATAATTGTTGGAAATAATTGCAAATTTAACAACTGGATTGAAAATATAAATAAATAATTACAATTCAACAAACTAATTGAAAGTTGAAAATTGAAGAAAATCTCTAAAAATTGAAGAATGGAATTAGAATTTAAAGAATATAATTGAGAATAGAAAAAAGTAATTTAAAACACCGAGAATTATTGAATACATTAGAAAATAGCTAAAAACTGAAAAATGGAATTGAAATTTGAAAAAAATTGTAAATCGAAGAAAAAAAATTAAACAATTGAATTTAAAATTAAAGAAACTTATTAATAATAAAAAAAATAATAATTGAGAAAAGGCAAGAAGTTTTGTAATAATTAAGAAATTAATTGAAATTTGAAAAAAGGAAATAAAATTTGAAGAAATTAATTCAGAATTGAAGACAAAATTCAAACATTGAATCTGAATTTTATGAACATACTTCGAAATATTTACAAAAAATTTATATATTTTTGACCCTAAATAAAAAATTTAATATAGTAATTAAAAAATTATAGACAATAATTGTTAAGTTAAAAAAAATACTATAAGTTTGAAGAAAATAATTGAAAGTTGAAGAAATTAATTGAAGATTGAAGACAATAATTGAAATTTTAAGAGAAGCATTCACAAATGGCAAAAAAATTCAAATATAAAGAAAATAATTATAGTTTGAACTTGAAGAAAATAATTGAAAAAGGTGTAAAAAAATTAGGTAATAAATTCGTGACAATAATAACAATAATAATGAAAAAAACTGAAAAAAGATGTAGAAATTCAAAAGTTCATTACAATTAAAAAATTTGTATAAAATATTTCCAATTTGTAAAAAATAATTCAAAAATATCAAAAATAACAAAAATATGAAAAAAGTATTTGGAAAATAACAAAAATAATTGATTAATGACAAACGTAATTTAAATTTAAAGAAAATAATTCAAAAATAACGAAAGTGAATTGAACTTATGTAGAAAATTTGGATCTTCCTGTCAATAATTTGATGATTGAAGAACACAATAGAAATTTAATAAAAATAATTGAAAAGTTTCATAAATTATTGAAGAATGACACAAATAATTAAAATTTGAAACAAAAGTTTGAGACTGGTGTACAAAATTTCAATTTTCGCACAATAATTGAGATATTTAAGAAATAAGTAAAATGTAAAGAAACTAATTGAATAATGACATAAATAATTATAAAAGCTGGTGTAAAAATTACACTTTTAGGACAATAGTTGAAAAATTGAAAAAAATATTAGAATTTTCAAAAAATAATTGAAATTTGAAAAAAATAATTAAAAAATATCAAAAAAATGTATATTTGTAGAAAATGGTTAAATAATGACAAAAATGACTGAAATTTAGCAAAAAAATTAATGAAAACAGAGAAATATATTCAAAAATGAAGTACAAAAATAAAAAATGTAATACATTATTTGAAAAATTGTTTAAAATAATTGAAAAATTAACGATATAATTAAAATATGAAGAAACTAATTGAATAATGACGTAAATAATTAAAAAATGATCTTTAAAACTTAATAAATTCATGACAATAATAAAAAAAATTAAAGAAAATAATTCCAAAATGTTAAAAATATTTGAATATTGACAAAAATAGTTGTAATTTGAAAAAAATAATTGAAAATTGACAAAAGTAATTTATAACTTTAAAAAAAATTAAAAATTTGAAGAAAATACCTGAAAACTTGAAAAAACAATTGAAATATTGAAATAAATAATTCAAAACTGGTGTAAACATTAAAAAATTATAGACGATAATTGTAAAGTTAAAAAAAAATTATAAGTTTGATGAAAATAATTGAAGGTTAAAGAAAGTAATTAAAGTTTGAAGATAATAATTGCAATTTGAAGAGAATAATTCAAAAATGGCAAAAAAAATTCAAATATGAAAAAAATAATTAAAGTTTGAAGAAAATTATCGAAAGAGGTGTAAAAAAATTACTAAATTCGTAACAAATAATAAAAATAATGATGAAAATAATTGAAAAATGACGAAAGCGAATTGAACTTGTGTAGAAAATTTGGATATTCTTGTCAATAATTTGAAGATTGAAGAACATAACTGAAATTTTAAAAAAATAATTGAAAAGTTTCAAAAATAATTAAAATAACAAGAAGATAATTGAACAATAACAAAAATAATTGTAATTTGAAAAAAATAATTGATAACTGGTACATAAAATAAAAAATGTAAAGACAATACTTGAAAAATTGACCAAATAATTGAAATTTGTAGAAACTGATTGAATAATGACATAAATACTTAAAAACGGGTGTGTAAATAAAAAATTTATAGAGAATAATTTAAGTTTGACGAAAGTAATTGAAATTTGTTGTAATTAATTGAAAAAATATGTAAAAATTAAATAAAATCATGACAATAATAAAAATAATGAAGAAAATGATTTAAATTCGTAGAATATCATTGAAAACTAATACAATAAATTCAAAAATTCATGGCAATGAAAACCATTAAATTTATTTATTTATTTATTTACGGGCAAAAGCTTATTACAACATAAAATTTAAAAATTTATTTCAAGTAACAATAAAATTGAAATTTGAAATTACAATAATAATTACTATATTAAATAGTAATAGGTCGTATTCAATAATTTGAATAAAATAATAATTGAAATTTCTAGAAAGTAATTTTAAAATTGCAAAAATAATAGAAATATGAAGAAAATAGTTGTAAAATGACAAAAATAGTTGAATAATGACAAAAGTAATTAAAATTTGAAGAAAATTATTGAAAATTAACAAAAGTAGAAATGTTGAGACTGAAGAGAATAATTATTGATATTTGAAAAAATTAAATTCAGAATCGCAAAAATAATTGAAAATTGACAAAGAATTGAAAAAAGAATTACGGATTTGTAAATTTTAATTAAAAAATTGACGATGTAATTGGAATATGAACAAACTAATTGATTTAGAAGGTAAATTTTTAATCAGGCACCTATTATCAGAATTTAATACCTTCTTATATAAGATGAATATCTAAAAAACAATTTTTTCAAAAATGACGAAAATTCTAAAAAATCTTAATGCTTACTACAAATTTTTGATAAATTTTTATTAGCATAGTGATGAATTAAAGTAATTTAGAAGAAAGAAGTTATAAAAAATTAATTTTTAAAAAATTACAAAATTTAGAAATTTTTTGAATTTGCAACATTTTTTAGTTTTGGCAATTTTGATCAAAGATTGACGCCCAACTAATTTAGCCTTTAGTTTCATCAACTTAAAAAGTATTCCAAAGATGAAATCGATACGTAAATTTTTACTCTCAAGTTATCGTGAACGAAAAATTTTCTACAGACAGACAGATATTTTTGTGAAAACCCCATTTTTTTAATTTCAGGCCTCAAAACGTCGAGAAATGTGAAAATGATGAAAAGTTTAATATCGCAAAAAAATATACCTTCTCATTTCAGAGGAGATGACTAAAGATTAAAGATTAAAGACTAAATGACTATAGAGTTTTTAAACACTCCTTATATAAGTTACAAAATAAATACAAAATGAAGATATAATAACTAAAAGGTAAAGAAATTACTAGAAATTTATAAAGTTACTAGCAATTGAAGCAGGTAACTAGAAACTAGGGAAGAACATCTAGAAAATGAGAAAGAAATAACAGAAAAATTAAAAAATAAGAAAAAATGAGAGAAGCATTTTTAAAATCAAGGAACATAAAAATAATTTTGAATTTTAAGTCAAATATAACTAAAAAAAAGCTACTAGTGGTTAAAATCCATGAAAAATTAACAAAAAACCCTAAATATAAAATTTAAAAAACCTTGATACTCTCATGTTTAAAATTAAAAGAATTGTATTGACATTTTTAGAAATTAGAAAAATAGGTATTTATTTATATGGAAAAAATTTATTAACGAAAATACAGGAGATTAAACTAAATTTTGATTAAAATTCAATGCTGGATTATTATCTGTAATATGGATAATGATTTTTAAACTTCTTTATTTGTATGTACAAAAAATTGGTATTATGTACCTATATCCAAAATTTTGCCAGTAAATCACTCGATATTAGCACTTTTTCATCCTTACTCAGCTAATTCCGATTTTTCAAAGCTTTCATAGCATCCCTGGTTATCAGGCATCCATTCCCCCATCCTGGCACTACACATACATATTTACGTAATTCAGACATATTTTTTCAAGCGGATCCCCTCATCTCTCCATTTTTGGTTTGATTAAAAAAACTTTAAACCTATTGGAAAAAACAGCTTAGATAGTCTACTTTTTGATCTCGTAGGGCGTTTTTTGAAATTCAATATGACGACTTAAGGGCATATAATGGAGTATGACGTCACTTGTATAGGCAAAATTAGTCCGTAACTTTTCTCTTAAAATATTGAATATTTTGTCATGAAACTTGGTAGAATCATTTAAAATGTCATTAGGAAGGTCTCTCAGACCCGAGTTTGTTTAAATTTTCACTCAAAAGTGATTTTTAAAAAATATTGCATTTTTTCGAAAAGTTCCCAAAATTAATTTTGGGCCAAAATTCAAACAAACTTGGGTCTCAGAGACCTTTCTACTGTCATTTTAAGTAATTTTACCAAGTTTCATGACAAAATATTTAATATTTTAAGAGAAAAGTTACGGACAAATTTTGCCTATACCAGTGACGTCATAATCCATCACATGCCCTTAAATATGGCATCTAAAGTACATTAAAAATCCGCAAATTGAGTAAATATGATTCAAAAGTACTCTAAAGCTTCACATATTACCACAAAAACAACTATAAAATGATTACGTAAGATCTGATAACAAATCTAAATCCAAAATTCTAAAATTCAAAATGGCGGATTCAACCTAGCGGACCAAAAATTCAAAAAAGTTATTTAAGCTCTTGAAAAGTTTTGAAGAGTTTTCGGAGTCGATGATTACGAATCCGATGTTAGTTTTTACAATTTTAACATGGCGGACCCAAGATGGTGGATTAAAAATTCAAAAAGTGAGGTAAGCTCTTGAAAATGTCCGCCATTTTGTATTTTTAAAATCAGAATCGTAATCAGAGACTCCAGAAACACTCAAGTAGACATTTTCTTAAATTTATCTCAATTTTTTGAATTTTGATCCGACATTTTGAATTTTAAAAAACGCCCAATGGGATCAGAAAGTAGACTATCTTAGAATAAGCTAATTTTTCCAATAAAATTCCATTTTTTTAAATCAAACCAAAAATGAAGAGATTGGGAGTCCGTTTGAAAAAACGGACACATTTCAATGTGTAAATAAATTAGTAAACACGTAAACACTGTTGAAAAAAAAGTAGTAATACACTTTTGATCAGACATAATGTAGATTGTAGTTCATGAAAAAAGATTTTTAATTCTCTGATACAAATTTTCAATTCTAAATATCAAGAACATAGTATATATAAATCTATCTAAATTTATGGAAAAAAAACTTTGCAGAAAAGAAAAAAAGAAAATAGAAAGGGAAAAAGTTATTTTAGCATTAAGAAAATAATTATTATATAAGTTGAATAAAACTGACTAAAAACGGAACAAATATTAAGACAAAATCAAAGCAGCGTTAGTAATTTAAAAGAAGCTATAAAATAGAAAAGAATTACTAGTACGTCAAAAAAAATCTATAAAAATGAGAAGAATTATTGGAAAGTTACAAAATAACTAGAGAGTAAAGAAAGTAACCATTAACTGATAAAAAATAAAACTATAGAATTTAAAACAAAAAAGGTTAAGAGTAGAGAAAAATTACTGAAAAATAAAGAAATAACTAGGATAACTATAAAACTTTGAATATTAAAAAAGGATAATTAGAAAATATAAAATATCACTAGTATATAATAAAAAAACTAAGTTTTGCAATTAAAAGCCAAAAGATGTTATAAACCCCTAGAATAAGAAAAAAATCTAAAAAATAATAAGAAAAATTACATTGAAAATTAAAAATATTTTAAAATTAAAGAAAAATAATAAGAAATATTTGCTTACGTCATCAAAAAGAGTGTATCAGGAATTTATAGTGACTACCATTATTTTTTAATTTCTTACAATCAACACCATGTTTTGTTAAAGTCATTTTATTACTTTTTTTGTAACACAAAAAAATATAAATATAGATCTAAAAAATATATAAAATATATATTTAAAAATAATTAAGCATAAATTGTATTTATAAAATACATATTTTCAGACTAATCAAATCATTCTTTTATATAATTAATTGATTAACATAAAATAGTCAAACTTTTATTATTTTTTACGTACAACGCGGTACTGTCATTCCCGGCACACATCCAGAAGCAATCGTTGTTAATAAAAGAAGTGCAAGGTATCTTAAAAAATCCAACATTTTAATTTCAGTGCAATGACGTTTACAATAATTTTTATTCCTTTTCAATATAATGTGTATCACTTATTATTTTGAAGCTTAACTTGAGGATTGGAGTATTTCTACTCAATAAATAATTATGCTGAAATTATATAAAACGCAGTTATCTCATTAATCAACAGTCATTTTTGCATTTAAATGCCACTCTAAATAATTGTTTAATTTAAACCGCGATAATTAATGTATTTAAGTACAATTTAGAAATCCATTAGCAAGATATCTTTTAACCTTGATATTCACACAAAATATACAAATTCAACAATTTTAGAAATGTCAAGTACAGAAATTGTAGGAAAGTTTTTTTTAAAAATGTTTAATATTAAAAGTAAATTTATTAAATCTATTTAACTTGTAACTTTTTAAATTAAAAAAATCAAATTCCCAATTCTTTTTTTAAATCAAAATATATATAATGTAAATTATATATATTATCCTCTTTAAAAATTTATTATTAAAAACTTTAAGTTCATAAAATAAAACTGAAAATTGTTTATAAAAAATTTATTTATTCCTATCCTTTTAAATATTCTAAAAGAATCACGAATCTCATTTTAAAGATTTTGTCTAAAATTAAAAATCTTTCTTTGTATCGACTTACATTTTCTTTATATAATTAGAAAGTAATGAAAAAATACTGTGCAGTATAAAAAATAGCTTAAAAAAAATTCTAGTAAAGATTCTTATCATAAATGTCAGTTATTTCAAATTTGTACATGAAAAAAGGTAAAAAGTGAAGAAAAAATACTAAGAAGTGTAAAATTAACTAACAAATTAATAAATTAACCTAAAAATGTTGAAAAATAATTAGAAATAGATAAAAGCTGGAGACTAAAATAATAAAGTAATTACTAGAAAATGTTAGAAAATAACCAGAAAAAATAGAAGATGACTAAAATTTTATGAAAAACAGGAAGGAAATTCAGAAATTCGCATAATTCAAATTCATTTTAAACTTGAAAAAAAAAATTCTTACAAAATTAAGCTGATTTAAGTTTACTTTTATTTTGAAGAGTTAAAAAAATCTAGTTATAATTTATCTAAATGACAAAAAAAAAATTTGGTAAAACTTTTTTCAAAGTGTAGATTAAGTAGATAAATTAGGAGATCGTGACTTGAAAAGTTGGATATTTTTAGAAATATTAAGAATCACCTTTTGCAGTAAGTATAGAAGAAGCAAACATTTGGAAACAGGTTTATAAACAGAAGATATGTGAATACCTTTTTATAAGCAGACGACCTAGGTTCAATCTTATATATTTTAAAGAATATAATACACTGAGAAATAACTGGGCAAAAAAAAAAAATATTATTTCAAAGTTTGGCGACTCCAATGATAAATGTTGCCCAGCAGGCATAATGTCGAATTTAGTGGTATTTACACAAACAATCCGCAGTACGGTAGTTCGGATAATTAATTGCAGCAAAAATAGGTGAATGCCTGCCAAAAAAGAGGCAGAGCATTTAATTTTGTAAGTCGACTAAGCCAAAAACCAGCTGTGTCAATTTTAAAATTTATTTTAATTCGTAATAAAGTGCTTTTAGATTAGCAGAGAAATCAAGATTAATGATGAGTTATGAATATTTATACTCATTCTAGAACATAAAAATACTATTTTCTCCGCTAGATAACAGCAGTTTATTTTATCAATGTTAATGATTGTGAGAAGAAACTCGACATGATTTAATAAGTCTGCACTTCATTCTTTATATAATGTAACATTTTTTTTGTGCTTGGTCCATTTTATGTTGTTTTTTTTTTCAGAAGAGTTAAAATTAAAATGTGAAAATTTCCACACAGATTTACTTTTTTTATTTGGTTCTTACGGATTTGTTTGTAATGGTAAAATATATTTTAAGGTGAATGTAAATATGCTAATTAGGACTGGACGAAATGTTTCTGTATAAAATTTTAAAGTTTAAAACTGTTAAAAACCCCTGGAAACATTAAAAGAGATAAAAAGACGAAGAAACATTAAACAGTTTAAGAAACATTGATTAAATTGCATTTTTTAAATGAAAATACTACGCGCGGGGTAATATAAGAATAAATAGTAAAATTGTTTAAAAGAAAAAATTGAAACTACAAAAAAGAGGACATAAAGGTTTTCAAAAAGTTAAAATAATCACGGATATGTTTTTTGAAATGATGAAAATAAATAAGATAATCAGTAGAAAACGGAAAAATGTTACTAAAGAAAAAAAAAACATTAAAAAACATGTATTGAAAATTAAGAAAAAAACAATAATTTCCTTTAAATAAAAAACTAAAATAAAAACGATTAAATAATTTTGAGAAAGTCAAATTTTAACTACTTTTTAGTTATTTTTTTTTACTAATAATTAGTTATTTTTTTACTAATAATTAGTTATTTTTAACTAATTGCAGAAACAAAAACTCAGGCACGATTTTACTAATAATTAGTTATTTTTAACTAATTCAAATTTAGAGAGAGTATTATGAATGATCACATAAGAAAGTTAGGAATAATTTACATTGAAAAGGAAAAATTAAAGCAAAAATATGTAAGAAAAATAACAATTTAAAAACCTGTCAAAATAAATAAAGAAATAAATTTTTCTTCTAGGGAATAAAAAAGGTAAAAAAATCATTGAAGGTAAAACCAGAAAAATTAAGAAATATGTTAATAAAATCATAAAAGATTAAACAGTTTAGGAAACATGGATTTAATTGCATTTTTTAAATAAAAATACTACGCGGTAATATATAAATAAATAGTAAAATTTTGTAAAAGATGAAATTGAAACTACAAAAAAGAGGACATAAAGGTTTGCAAAAAGTTAAAATAATCACGGATATGTTTTTGGAAATCATGAAAATAAATAAGATAATCAGTAAAAGACCGAAAAATGTTACTAAAGAAAAAAAATACATTAAAAAACATGTATTGAAAATTAAGCAAAAAAAAATAATTTCTTTTGAATAAAAAACTAAATAAAAACGATTAAATTATTTTGAGAAAAGAACAAATATTTCTAAAAAATAGAGAAATTATGATCAAATGAGAAAATTTGTTATAAGATCAAATTGACACAAAAGTAAATAAAAGAAGAAAAGTCTTTTAAAATTATAAAAATCAAAAAGTTACTAAAAATTACAAAAAAATCGAAAAAATGTTTAAAGAACAGTAAAATTAAAAAAAAAATTATGTTTCCCTATCTCTTAATTATAATGGTAAATAAAATAAATCACTGAAAAATAAATAAATTTTTCTAAATGTTATAAAAATATAACTTTTTTAAAATTAACTAAAGTAGGTAATTTACGTAAAAAGAACAAAAATTTTAAAAATCTAAAATATAAAAAGTATTATTAAACGCATAAAAAAAGGAAAATTGTTTAAAAAGAGATAAAAGTTAAGATACTGTAATATATAAATATATCTTTATATCTTTAATATATATAAAATAATTTTTTATGTTGTCGATAATTGTCCCCAGTTTTCGATTTTTTCCAATTGACAATTATTTTTCTCATTTCTAAATTGACATAAAAGGATGAGGGGAAATATTAAAAGGTAGGGAAATATAATTTTTTTTAATTTTATGGTTTTTTAAACATATATTCGACTTTTTTGTAATCTTTTAATTAATAATTATTATGTAATTATTTTTTTAATATGTAATTATTTTCCTCAATTTATAATTTTTCTATCAATTATAATTATTTTCTTAATTCAATTCTATTTTTTAATTTTTAATTACTTAATTCAATATTAAATATAAAATGTCTACTAGATTGAAAATTTTGAGCCAGGCCGTTACGTATTTTTTTTAGTCAATTTATTTTATCACTTATTTTTCTTTCTATATGATTGTATTAAAGGGGTTTTTCTCGTTTATATGTTAAATAAATAAAAAAATATATTCAATAATCCCCTCCTTATTTCAATTATCAATTGTTTTTTCGAATTACAATTTAATTCTTTAATTTTTATTGTTTTCTTTAATATTAAAACATTTTTGCCTTTTGACAATTATTTTTTTCGACTATTGATAAGTTTCGATATAATTCCAAATTATTTTCTTCAAATTTCAATTTTTTTTCAACTTTCAATTCCATTTTTCAGTTTTCAATTATCTATATTCAATAACTCTCGTCTTTTTCAATTACTTTTTTTAAATTTTAATTATATTCTTTAAATTTTAATTTCATTTTTCAATTTTCAATTACTTTTTCAATTTTTATTATTTTTTTCGATCTTGAATCCAGTTGTTCAATCGGCAAATATTTCTATCAATTATTTCTATAATTTTCTTAATTTTCAATTATTTTCTTTAAATTTAATGTTACTTGCTTAATTTTTTCAAATATTTTTTTCTGTTGTCTATTAATCTAGTCAGTTTTCGAAATTGTTTTTAATTATTCCTGTCATTTTTCAAATATTTGCTTTAATTTTTCAGTTATTAATTATTTTTAGAAATTTTCAATTATTTATTACAAATTTCTCAATTTTCAATTGTTATCTTAAAGTTTAGTAAATATTTCTTGAGGTTTTTTTTAACTATTTTATTGGGTTTTGTAATAATCTAGATATTTTTGGAATTTGGTTTTCAATTGTCAATTATTTCCACGTTTTATAATTTCTTTCCTATTATCAATTATTTTTTCAAATTTCAATTTTATTCTTAAATTTTGAATTTGTTTCTTTAACCGTTTATTCATTTTCTTCAAATTACTATAATTTTTTTTCAATTTTCAATTGTTTTCTTTAATTTTCTATTATTTTCTATAATTTTTAATTATTTTTCTTTAATTTCAATTTTTTTTCGATTTTCATTTCTCGCGCGTCTAGGCGCTCGTTTTTATTCCTAGAAATTAATATTTTACTATTATAGTTTATTATACGTTTCGTCTATCTTTCTATTCAAAATTTTTAGACTAAATTCCGATCATTTCAACTTCATTGTTTTTTAGTTATTTTTAAAGAATTCAAGATTAAATATGAAGTTTTTAAGATTAATCTACGAATTCTGAGAGTTTCTTAAAAATTCACATATCGCTCTCAAAATTCGCGGATAATTTAAAAAAAAATATTGTTCAAGTTAGATCCGCCACTGAGTATTTAACTAGTATTTAAGTAGTGTAAAAATGTTTATTTAAATAAATACGGGGATGTGCGGGCAATGCGCGCAGGGGGCGCAGACCCCATAGTATAAATATAAAAAGGATAAAAACAGATATACAAATAAAAGATGTATAAAAGGTTCACAAAATTAAAAAGTACACAAATGCAAATATAAAACGTTACGAATGAAAATAAAAAGTCGTTTGCGTTATCTGTGCGTGAAATGTAGGAGGTCCAATATTGTATGCACTTTATATTCGCTGTTATCGTGGATGTAAGTGCACTAATTAGTGCTTTCAGAACGTTCGTTTAATACGTAATTTTAATTACAGCACGCATCTTTGTGGTTGTTACAACGTGTTACAAGTTAAAGTGAGGTCTGATTCATACCTTCGATATCGTTTCTGATCCTCTTTTGATGCATCTGGTATGTACACTATACCGACCAAGAGAGTACCAACACCTGATGCAATCCATACACTTGTCTAGATTTTCATATCTTCAGGCTTTAATTTTACTTTTACAAATTCTTCTCTCAGATTAAGAAATTAAGGTCGCGAGTGGCAGGAAATTAATTGCGTAGCATGTGAATTATCGTGATCGTCATCTGCAGTGGCATCAATGATGTTGCACTTTATTACGGAATAAAAATTGCACGAAATTAAAGAAATTATAATACTTTCGACTGGTCGCAGTCAATACTTTTCTGGCTCAGTAACTTTTTATTAATTGAGCGTGTAGTTTCTTTATCCTTGGATAAATATGTACTTGATGTGTATACAAATTTGTTTTTGACAAAGTTAAAAATCCAAAGCCTCTAAAATAAACGATTCATATCACTAAAAAAACCTGAATTCACATTTGATGCAACTTATTTTGAAGAGGGTTTTAAATTTAGTAATTTTATAAACTTTAATGGTTACTCAAAACGATCCTGGATAATATAAATAGGGTCAGGTTATGCTAGGTTATAGTAGAATTTACGATTCTTAGATTTCTATGTTGGTAACATGTGAATCTTTAACATATTCGATATCTTACGGAAGAATCTTAATTTATACTTGCGAACATAACCTTATTCTTTTTGCAGTTGTTTATACTTATACATACTGTCAAGCAAATATAAATAGTTCAAGTTATTTATTGATTTGTTTATTAATTAAGAATGCGTAAAAGTAAACATATAAAAAGTATATAAGCTAAAAAGTCAGAATCAATACTAATTTGAAATGTTTTAAAAAAAAGATGTGTAATTAAATTTTTTGATAAAATCGTCAATGAAATTTTTTTTATAAAAGAAACATTTTTCTTATTAGTTATAATTATCGAAATGTTCAATAAATGCAGTTTAATAAAAAAGAAATTCCCAAAATGTATTTATAATAGAGCTCCCAAAAATAATACAAATATGTATCCACTAATTTTCATTCAAAAAAAGTTAAACATTTTTTTAAAAGCTAGAATTAAAAAACTAAATTTTGATTAAATTAAAAAAAACATGATTTTCTGACTCTTTTTTATCATTTTTATCAGTGAATAGCTTGAAAACATTTTTTAATTAAAAAGCTTTTAAATTATTTTAACAATTTAAAAAAAAATGCCATTAATTAAATTTTTTAAAAAGTAGGTATTTGAAATTTATTACCAATTTTTTTTTTAATATTCAGTAATTTTCTTTAAATCAGGACTTAAAAAATTAGTTTCAAATAATATTTAAAAAACAATTTTTGAGAATTCTTTTTAAAAAATTTACTATGGTTAAATAATTAAGAATATGTTAAGTCAAAAATAAGTTTTTCAAAATTATTTGTCTTAAAAATTTTTTTAAAAGTTTACTTTTAAAAATTACTGGAAGTTTTTGCTGATTTTAACTCATAAGTTTTTTTATACATTTGATTTAGAGTTCTCTATATTAATTTTAATTTTATTGCTACTAGAAATAAATTTTTAAATTTTTATTGACATAAATTTTTAAATTTACTATATTAGTTTTCAATTATTTTCTGCAAATTTCTTTATTATTTTTATTATTGTCTTGAGTTTATTAAATTTGTACATTTTTTTCAATTAATTTCAACAAGTTTCAATTATTTTCCTCAAGCTTCAATTATTGTCTATAATTTTTTTATTTATACACCAGCATTCAATTATTTAAGTCATAATTCAATCAGTTTCTTAAAATTTCAATTGTTTGGTCAATTTTTCAAGTATCGTCACTAAATTTTTAATTTCATGTACCAGTTATCAATTATTTTTTTCAAATCACAATAATTTTTGTAATTGTTCAATTATCTTTTTGTAATTCCAATTATTTTTGAAACATTTCAATTATTTTTTTAAAATTTCAGTTATTTTCTTCAATCTTCAAATTATTGTCAGGAATATCCAAATTTTCGACACAAGTTCAATTCACTTTCGTTATTTTTCAATTATTTTCTTCAAATTTCAATTACTTTTGTCATTAATCAATTATTTTTTTCATATTTTTGTTTGTTTTGCCATTACAGAATTATTTTTTACAAATTGCAATTATTTTATTCAATTTTTTTTATTGTTATGAACTTTTAAATTTTCATATTTGAATTTTTTTGCCATTTTTGAATTATTCTCTTCAAATTGCAATTATTATCTTCAAACTTTAATTAATTTCTTCAACTTTCAATTATTTTCCTCAAACTTAGGTATAATTTTTTTTTGACTTTACATTTATTGTCCATAATTTTTTAATTTTTCCACCAGTTTTGAATTATTTTTTTCAATATTTCAATTCTTTTGTCAAGTTTTCAAGTATTTTCTTTAAATTTGAATTTATTTAAGAAATATAAACGGGATATGCCCTTTACAAATGTTTTTGAACTAAACAATAAAAATTATAATAGTTAACAACGACTAGCTTAGTAAATATAATAAATATATATAGGATTTGTTTAAGGTCTAAAATTCTAAAATTAGCCTTTTTAATTCTGAGATAAAGGTTAATTTGAATTTCTTTAAAGTTATCAATTTTTTTGTCATTTCTCAATTATTTTTTCAAATTACAACTATTTTTGACAATATTCAAATATTTTTGACATTTTGGAATTATTTTCTTTAAATGTCATTTTCTTTAATCTTTTTATTATTGTCATGAATATATTAACTTTTGAAGATCAGTTTTCAATTATTTATGTCATTATTCAATTAGTTTCTTCACATTTTAATTATATCGTTAATTTTTCAATTAATTTATACATTTTTTAAATTAATGTATTACATTTTTTATTTTTTTACTTCATTTTTGAATATATTTCTCATTTTTTATTAATTTTTCTCTAAATTTCAGTCATTTTTGTCATTATTCAACTATTTTCTATAAATATACAATTTTTTTGATATTTTGAAATTATTTTTTTTCAAGTTTTAATTATTTTCTTGAATATTCTATTATTTTTTTCAATTTGTCAACTATTGTGTAATTTTGAAATTACTTTCTTCAAATTCCAATTAGTTTTTTCATTATTCAACTATGTTTGTCATTTTCCAATTAATTTTTTTTATATTTTTGTTCTTTTTGCCATTTTAGAATTATTTTTTACAAATTGCTATTATTTTATACAATTTTTTTTATTGTCATGAACTTTTAAATTTCTACACATGTTTTCAATTATTTTCATTATTATTTTTATTATTGTCACGAATTTATTAATTTTTTTTAGACCTTTTTCAATTACTTTCTTAAAACTTTAATAATTTTTTTCATATTTAAATTTTTTTGCTATTTTCGAATTATTCTCACACCTGTCCTGAATGAAAAAAAAGTTCTTCCCCGATGCCGAAAGAAAACTCTTGCATATTTTGAATCCTTTCGATTCAAAGAAACAAAATTTTAAAGGTACAAAATCGTATCTGATCCTCCCGACCGATTTTTATAATTTTAATGTACATTTAGTGCAGTATAATAAAAAAATTTTAGGTTATGTTATGTTTAATATGATGTATGTTCACATGTTTCTTGTTTTATAAAAATTCACTTCACTTCATAGAGGCATATTTCATTTGTTAATAGGAACATATTGTATTTTGAGCATCGTTTTTGAACAATTAATTCGTATTTATAAACGATTAATTTTTAAATTATTATCTCTTTGTTCATATTAATAGTTGTTAATATGTCCTTTGGGACTGATTTAAACAAATTTTATTAATTATAATGCACTAAACGAACATCAAAAGTAATGAAAAACAGTCAGGAGGATCGGATATGATTTTGTGCCTTTAAAATTTTGTTTCTTTGAATCGAAAGGATTCAAAATATGTAAGAGTTTTCTTTCGGCATCGGGGAAGAACTTTTTTTTCATTCAGGAAATGAATTCATTCTTCAAATTTCAATTATTGTCTTTAAACTTCCATTAATTTCTTTAACTTCCAATTATTTTCCTCAAATGTATAATATTTTTTTTAACTTTATAATTGTTGTCTATAATTTTTTAATTAATGTTTTTTATTTTTTTACTTCATTTTTGAATATATTTCTCATTTTTAATAAATTTTTTTCTAAATTTCAGTTATTTTTGTCATTATTCATCTATTTTCTACACATTTTCTATTTTTACATTTTCATTTTATTTTTTCTACATTTTCTTGATATTTTTTAATTATTTTTTTCAAGTTTGAATTATTTTCTAAAAAATTCTATTTTTTTTCAAATTTTCTACTGTTGTCTAAAAAGTGTCATTTTTACACCAGCTTTTATAATTATTTATGTCACTATTTAATTACCTAGTTTCATTACATTTTTCTTATTTCTTAAATATCTCAATTATTTTTCGAAAATTTTAATTTTTTACATCAGTCTCAAACTTTTGTTTGAAATACTAATTATTTTTGTCATTCTTTAATTATTTTTTTGTTACTTCAATCATTTTTGAAACTTTTCAATTATTTACTTCAAATTACAATTATTCCTTTTTAATTTTTGTCATCATTTTTTGTTTTTTATTAAATTTAATTATTTTTGTCATTATTTAATTATTTTCTACATATTTCGGGCCCGTATAATTTTGACACAAATTTTTTCGGGCAACTTGTTATATTGTACTCCTGATGATGAATGTTATATTTTACTCCTTCTAAAATCAAAGATTTTTAAGTCTTATTTATTAAATAATTGATTTTAATACATTAAATTAATATTAAAAGACTTAATTAATCCAATAAGTTCAATTATTGAATAATTAAAACTTAAAAGTCTTTGATTTTAGTAGGAGTAAAATATAACATTTATCTTTAGGAGTACAATATAACAAGTTGCCCGAAAACATTTGTGTCAAAATGATACGGGCCCCATATTTCAATTATTTTTGCGATTTTCGAATTGTTTTTTTCAAATTTGAATAATATCAGTGATATCAAACTCTATACTGTTTTATCACTTTTTTTTTATGTAAAAGCTCACTATTTATTCACTTTTTTCTCTTAAAAACTCATTATTTACTCACTTTTTCAAATTAAAATTTCTTTTGTTTACAATTTTCAATCTGCAAGTCCACTGGCAGCCGTCCTTATTGGATAAATATTATTCATCGATTTATTTTATTTATTATTATAGTTTAATTTTCAAAATGTCTGAAAAACTGATCGCCTGCTTGCGCGCGTTATATTTTGCTAGTATTTAAGTAATATTTAGAAGCAATAAATCTTAACTATAATTTTTTAAAAGTGCCACAATTTAAGCTTTTGACAGTGGCGCCGATGTTTTCAATAATTTCATTTTCAATTTTTCCGCATTATGAGGTTGGCACCCTTTCTGCTATTAAAACTCGTGTTTTCAGGTTTATAACCTCAAAATATCTGCCAATTGAATACTCGACTACAAGCAACTGTCTTTAAAATTAAACAAATGTATTCAGTCTAATATGTTATTCACGCCAGGTAATTATTATATTTCTTACAATTTTACATACACAGTAAAAAATTTTGTGTTAAATTTAACATTTTTCACATGTCCCAAACGGTCCACTCAAAACTTATGTGTTAATTCAACACAAAAAAATATGTTGAATTTTGTACACAAATTTTAACCTCTTATTTTACGCATTATAATAATTTAAAGCGTGTATATTTTATGCAATTACTATTGTATTTTATCTTTTGCAAGTTAAAATGAATTTTCAATAAGGAATTTATGCTTTTGCAACAAAAAAATAAACATAAATTACAGAGTTACTACTAAAAAATTTGAGGTTATGTTCAAGAATGACATTTGAAGAATGTGTAAAATCAATACACGAAAAATGTTACATTTTAACACAAAAAATTTAACAAGGACTGTTTTCTACACAAATACACAAAATTTTTAACTGTGTAATTATTAATAATTTAACCAGGCCCGGATTGGCCATTCAGGATACCGGGAAAAATCCCGGTGGGCCGCCGCCAGGCGGGCCGGTATTTTTGTAGGTCTAATTAATAATTTAATTTATGTAATTAAATTTCATTTAACTTTCAATTACTCTTTTCTATTTTCAATTAATTTTACAACATTCAATCATTTTCGGCTTCTTTCTATGTTCTTTTCAATCACAGAAATTGTAGAATTTCAATTAAATTGTTCAATTCTACAATTATTTTTTACAATTCTTATTTATTATTATCTTTAACTTTCAATTCCATTCTTCAATTTTCAATTCCATTCTTCAGTTTTCAATTATTATTTTTTTCTATGTTCAAGAATTCTAGACTTTTTCAATTACTTCTTTCAATTTTTAATTACATTTTTTAAATTTCCATTACATTCCTCAATTTTCAATTATCTCCTTCAATTTTTTCAATCCTCAATAATTCTCAAAAAATTTTATAACTAATCTTTAACTTTTTAAATTATTTTGTTCTCTTGACCATTATTTCTTAGTGCTTTACGATATCAAGACGATATCATATTTGAGCAATATTGATATTGATCTCAAAATCTCTTGACCATCCAAAAATGTTCTCGTGTTGATAATATCGACCTAAAATAACTAAAAAATGACGAAAATAATTGACAAATGAAAAAAATTGGAATAATGACAAGATTAATAAATCGACAATTGACAAAAATAATTTAAAAAATTAAAGAACAAATATAATATTTTAAAAAAACAATTGGAAATTAAAAAAGGAAAAAAATTACAGAAATAATAATAATTGAAAAAAATTTTAATTTTAAAAAATTGACCTGGATTGAAATTTGAAGAAATAATCACAAATTGATAAGAAGAAAATAATATTAAAAATTGCCAAAATAATTAAAAAATGAAGAAAATAATTGTGAATTAGACAGAAAAATTGAGGAATTAAGGAGTTGAATTGATATTTCAAAAAAATTATTGATAATAAATAATTTACAAATTACTATATCAATAAATAAATAAATAGTATAAAAGAGTGAAAAAGCCCAGGATTGGTGAATATTTAAGAAAATAATTGACAATTAAAAACTGAAGAAAACTGTAGGAATAATTATAACAAATAATTGGAAATTGAATGGGATTTCAAAAAGTTAAAGTTGGTTGAAAATCGAAGAAAATAATTTCAAATTAGAAGAAATAGTTGAAAAATGAAGAAAAAAATTCAAAATTAAAGAAAATAATAATTGTGAATTTAAGAGGATAGTTGAAAAATTGAATTGAAAGTTCAAGAAAAATATTGTTAATTGAAAAAATCATCGAAAAAAGCCGAGAATTATTAAATATTGAATAAAATAATTGCCAATTGGAAAAAATTCTAAACATGGCAAGATTATTAAATTAAAAACTGACAGAAATCATTTTAAACAGAAAAAGATAAACATGAAATTAAAAAAAACTAAAAAAGAAAGAAAATGATAGGAATAGCTCTAGAAACAATTGAAAGTTTAATTGCATTTTGAAAAATTAAACTTTATTAAAATTTGAAGAAAATACTTCCAAATTGAGAGAATAATTGAAAATGAAAAAAAGTATCAATAAAAGACAAGAATTGTGATTGGATACAAATAATTAAAGAATTAAAGAACTGAATTGAAATTTCAAGAAAATGATTAATAATTGAATAATATGAAAGAAAATAATTGAAAAAAGACGAAAATAAAGGACAATTGCAAAAAATTCGAAAAATTGCAACATTAAAAAGTTTACATTTCAACAGAATTATCTTAAAAGTTAAGAATGTAAATTAAAATTTAGAACAGAAATAACTAAGAATAAAAATTGAAAGAAAATTACTGTAGTAATTGTAGAAAATAATTGTAAATTTAATTGGATTATAAAAAATTGAACTGGGTTGAAGTTCTTGGAAAATAATTGCCTATTGAAGGAAACAAGTGAAAATTGAAAAAATAATTGAAAAAAAATCGAGAATTATTGAATATTGACTGAAATAATTAAAAATTCAAGTAAATAATTGAAAACTGAAAAATAATTGAAAAAATGAGAATATTTGAAAACTGAAAAAGTAATTGAAAACTGAAAAAAAATAATTGAAAAACCGACAATATTTGAAAATCGAAGAAAATAATTGAAAACTGAAAAAATAATTGAAAAAACGAGAATATTTGAAAACTGAAAAGAATAATTGAAAAAAACCGAAAATATTTCAAAATTGAAGAAAATAGTTGAAAACTGGAAAAACAATTGAAAAAATGAGAATTATTGAATATTGAAGAAAACAATTGAAAATTGATAAAAATATTGAAAGAAGCCGAAAATTATTGAATATTAAAGAGAATATTTGAAAATTAAAAAACATGATTAATAATTAATTTAAATAATTGTGAATAGAAGAAAATAATTGAGATTTGAAGAAAATAATTGTAAATTAAAGAAAGTAATTGGGTATTCAAATATTGAAAAAATGATTTTCAGGTGAATGAAAGCCGACTTTTTTTATGCTAAAGGGGGCAAAGTAGATAGAAATTCATTCTGAGCGATTTTTAAAGCCGGGGAATTCGCTAAAAAACTTTTTATTATATTTATTTAATAAAAATTGTCCATTTCTTGATTGAAGATCAGGGAATGATTTTAAAGGGTTGTTTTTGATGCTGAAGGGGTTAAGGTAGATAGGAATAGATTCAGAGCAATTTTTAAAGCCAGGAAATTCTCTCAAAATTTTTTTATTATATTTGTTTAATAGAAGTTGTCCATTTTTTGTCCTTTAAAATTGGTTAAAACCAGATTGAGGTGTTCATTAAACTAAGAAATTACTGCTGCTTTAGTACAAATGGCAGTAGAGAATGCTACTGTTCAAGAAATTCCAAATAATTAAATTATTGATAAGTTTAAATAAAATAATTTAATATTTTTATATTTTAGTTTTAAATGTTAATAAAAATTTTCAATTATATAGAAAGGGGCCGCTTTGAATATCTTTCCCGGGCCGCTTTTAATTCCCAATCCGGCCCTGAATTTAACAACACTATTTAGTTTTTTAACTCGACTTAAACTTCGTTAACTCTTTTTCAGCTATTAAGTTATTTCAGTATCCAAAATTTGGAAAAGCACAACCAATAAAAGTTTGCTTCTAACTGAAGAATCTAGATAATTAAAATCGAATTATTTGAACAAAATATTTGAATCCTTTTTAGAGGCATACCTTAACACATAAAATCTTGTTAAGAGTGGAGATTAAGATAAACTACGAGCAAAAGGTTGTTTTCTAGTGCCGTGAGGAAGGCAATCTCGTGGTGTTATTGAATTAATTACGCTTTTTACTTGTGCAATGAAGAGGTCGTTATATCAATCTAGGATGTTATTGCACTTTAATAAAAGAGAAGTAAAAAGAATTCAAGTTGAAGATACAGAATACGTGGAGAGAAAAGAGAGGCATCCAGCAAGTTCTTATGCGTATCGCGTGGAGCGTAGGTAAGTAGCCTTATGTCTTAGCAAAAGTATACATCTCCGGAGAGCTGTTGACATCGTTGCCAACATTATGCTCGCTTTTTCTATCATACATTACACTGTCCGGCTCGAGGCCTCTGTTAAAAAGAGATCTTACCCTGGACGTGATACAAGCCTCCTTTTGCCATCCTCGAGACAAAGTGTGTAAATCGCTCAGGACAAACTCGCGACGCGAATTCGAATTCTGTCTGAGCTCCGTGCGCGATTCGCTGCACGAAATCCGACCCGTGGGTAAGCAGAAATTATAATACTCATGTATCTACACTCTGAGATCGCGTGCTGCGACCGTGCACAAGAAAAGGGAAAGAAGAGAATCCGGACAAAGAAATGAAAAAAAAAAAAAAAGATAAGAGAAGAAAAATAAAAAAATACTGCTGAATTTATTAAAGGAATTTCTGAAATTTTTTAAATTCCGGATCCTTCCTCTGATTCTTGCTTTAATTAGTATCGGAGTGGAAGGAAATAATAATTTTTATTCGCAGAAAAAAGAAGAGGGGGATTTTACCCTGATATGAGACTAAAATGCGAGATAATTGGCAGGATGGAGATATAGTGGAAAAATAAATTCGTTCAAAAAGGACCTTGATTTTCGAAATTTGTGCCGATGAAGTAATGAATAAATAAACCTGAAATAAATTTGGTGAAATATTTTTAATTAATAGACAACATTTTTCGATAATTTATTGTCCTCATCAGGACACAAGTTCATACATTAGAATATGTTCTATTCATTTTTAAGCGATGAGAAAAATAAATTTGTATTATGGTATAATAATATGTTACAAGTTTTACACAACGGAAAATATAACGTGTGAAAATTAAAAATATAAATTTCTTATACCTCCCTAAGGAGATTTCTACATAAACAAAAGCAAAAAAAGTCAATAAACGTAAATAATCAATAAAGCATGACATTTTGAGGTTATATAAGCGATCTACATTGATATAGAGATCGAATCACATCTTAATTAAGCTCGAAATCGAAGTCAAATCAAAATCGAAATTTAATAGAAAATTAAATAATAATAATCTCCGTAAACTTCTGAAGTTAGTTAGTATTTATATTTATTCATCTTTTTCTGTCCACGTTTTAAAGTCTGAAGTGAAGTTTAGTTAGTATTAATATTTATTCATCTTTTTCTGTCCACGTTTTAAACAATGAAGTGAAGTTAGTCTTAGTCCCTGTTATTTTATTGATTTTGACTCTTTATCAGGACATATTTTAAAATTTGAATTGAAAGAATAAGGTAACCTTTTTCGTTAGTGTCGTGTTGTGCTGGATTTTAATTGTCATGTGTGTAAAAAAAAAGTTTCGAAAAATGCTTTAAAAACTTATTATGGTTTTTGAAGAAGTTTAAAATATACACACATCCAATTAATTTTCTAAATTTTCAGTTATTATCTCAAATTTAGATTATTGTCATCAATTTTCCATTATATAACGATTTTTTAATTATTTTCTTTTGCTTAAAAATAAAATTCTGCAATTTTTCTTGATTTTCATCAATTTAAAATTATATTCATTATTTTGACATTACTTTTCGTTATTTCTGCGATTTTTTAATTACTCTCTTTAATTAAAATTTTTTAAGTAATTTTGTAATTATATTTTTTTAACATATATTCTATGATTTTTTCAGTTAATTCTTTCAAATTTTATGGAATGTTTTCAATTTTTCATATTTAAATTATTTTTATCATAATTCAATTTTTTTTCTCAATCTTAAATTATTTTCAGCACTTTTTCAACTTTTAATTATATTTATCATTTTTTAATTATTTTTCTCGTTTGTTAATTATTATTTTCTTTTTCTAAAATTATTTTCTAAGATTTTTAAGTATTTTTCTGAAAATTCAAATATTTTCTTCAATTTCTAATTATTTTCATTTGTTATCAGAATTACAAATTTTTTTATTAATTATCGTAAATTTCAATTATTTTTAGCTTTCTTCAAGACTTTTTCCAATTTTTAGTTTTTCTCATTTTATAATTATATTTCTAAAAATTTTCAAGTATTTTTCTCAAATTTCTATTATTTTCTTCAATTTTTAATTAATTTTCTGTTTTCATAACTTTCAAAAAAAATTATTAATTATCGTAAATTGCAATTATTTTTAGCATTCTTTCAGTCTTTTCTCCAATTTTTAGTTATTCTCATTTTCTAAAATTATTTTCTAAGATTTTTAAGAATTTTTCTACAATTTCAATTGTTTTCTTCAATTTTTAATTATTTTCATTTGTTTTCATAATTTCAAAATTTGTTTATTAATTATCGTAAATTTCAATTACCTTTAGCTTATTTCTTCAATTCTTTTCTCCAATTTTTAGTTATTTCCTATTTTCAATTACTTTCGTTGTTTTTCATAATTGCCAAAAAAATTTTTACTTATTTCTCTTTAATTAAAACTTGTTCTGTTCAATTTTAAATTATTTTTATCTTTTTTTTTTCTCTAATTTTTAATTATTTTCTTTTATTTCAATGAACTTTCGAAAGTTTTAAGTATTTTTCCCAAATTTTGTTTAACTTTCCTTTATTTAAAATATTTTATGTAATTTCTTTAATTATTTTTTTTTTAATTTTAATTTATTTATCTCAATTTTTAACCATGTTTTTTTTAATTTTTAATTATTTTCTCTAATTTTTCATTATTTAATTTTGTTTTAATTTACTTTTAAGATTCTCAAGTATATTTCTCAAATTTAAATTATTTTCTTTATGTTTAAAACATTTTTATAATTGTTTAAATTGCTTTCCCCAATGTTTAATTGATTTAATTATTTTTTCAATTAATTTGCAAAATTTGCTATTATTTTGTTTAATTTCAATTATTTTTAATTCTAAAATATTATAAATTTTTTCCTAAATAAATATTTATTTTAATTATATTAATTGATTTTTAAATATTATATTTAACATATTTATTTCTTCTTTTTAGATAAATATTATTTACCAATTTGTTATGTTTATTATTGTATTTTATAATTTCTAAAATGTATGAAAAATTAATCGCGCGCTGGCGCGCATTTTATTTTGCAAGTAAGCAATTAATATTCAATAATGGAAAATAAACATTTAATATTCAACAGTCGAAATAAAAATCAAAATTTAGTAGTTTGAATTAAGCTTGACTCAATTCATTTATATTTGTATCAAAATTAACTGTAGAATTAATGTTTTTTTGAATATAAATTATTTCTTTTCTCTTTTTATATTCATTATTTTCATAATTAAGAACTTTAATATTAGCAAAATCAAATTGATGTGTAAATTTAGTGAAATGATATAAAAGATAAGAGTATTTGAGAAATAAGTTTTCAAGAGTTAATAAATCTATTTTTTTGTTATTTCGAGAAATTTAAGTAAATGACATTTCTCACGTAACCACTAAAGTTAATTTTAAGATAGAAAAATTGTAATAAGTTATTTAATAAAAGAATGTTTTCTTGGATTTAAGAAATTTTATTTTTAATTAAAGTTTGTCTTGCAACTAGGGGATTTAAATGTTTTTGTTATTTCTTCTAGTAAACAAAATTCCATTTATAAATCGTCTTGGTTAGGTCCAGATATTTTTAAATTGAAAATTCTTTGTTAAAATTTTTTTCTTATAATCATAACAGTGACATCGATTATTTAGAGGTTAGGTTACAGACTTTTGTTTTATTTTGCTTTTTTATGAAGAAGTTTCATAACTGTTTTGCAAATATAGTTCTTACCTATAAAACTGAAGCATTTTTCAGTAAGAAATGTTTGTTATGAGATTTCTGAAAAATACGACTACAACTTTTTAGAATATTTTGACATCTGATTACGAATTTCCACTCGGATTAACAAATTTTAAAATGTCGGACAAATTTTTAAAAGTAGATTAGATTCGATTGAAAATTGTTTTTTGGAGGATTTTTGGGTACGAATACAAGTCTGATATGAAATATTAAAAATGATTGATTTAACTACATAGACAGATTTGTTATTAAATAGTACACATTTATTTAATTATTATTTATTTATTTATTATAATTTTCTGAATTATTCTGAACCGGAAATTCAGTAAAATTTATTTAGAACGTTTTTCCTTCATTAAAAACTAAACATCAAAATTTTTAGCCTTAGCTTTTCAATTTGAGAAATTTTTATTTTTTTAAAATTACAAATACTTAATATGACTGCATACAGTTAATGCTCCATTAAAAAAACATAAGAATTCGAAGTCAGGATTGATGGATTGGTTAAATTTCTTGAGATAGTCTAAAAAAAAAATCATAAACAAAAATTAATAAATTAAAAGAAAAAAATTTTCTCTGGGACACGTAATTTTTTTTCTGAATCTAAATCCGCAGTCAGAATAACTGGATTAGTTAAGATTTTTTAGATAATTTTAAAAAAACTACTTACATACACAAAAAGTCGCTTTTTTAACATTATCTCAAAATTTTTAGTTAATTTTGGTCTTTCTGAGTTCTGATTCGAATTCAGAGGATAAAAGAACCTAGCAATTCACTTAAATAGGTGTCTCGGACAAAAAAAATTATAAAGTCAGACTTCTGTCTGTACCTCGCTCAAAACTTGGAAATTTTTACATATTTTTTTATTTTAAGACATTAGGATTCTAAACATGCGAAATATGTCTGTCTGTCTGTCAGTCTGTGTGGGAAAATTTGTTTGCTAATCACGTCTAAACGACTTGATCGAATTACACGAAACTTGCTACTTTTTCTAGATGTCCACACTTAAAATCATCAATTCTTAGAAATCAAATTTATTAAATTGAATTGGGAGATATAGATGTTAAATTTTTTCTTTCCTTGTTGAAAAAAAAATTGAAAATTAAATTAAATTAAACATGGTACCGTTTTTAGACATCCACTTAACTTAAAATCATCACTTTGATGAAAAGCAAAAATATTAAAATTAATTTGTGTTATAGATATTGAATTTTTGTTTAAAAAAAGAAACTCTAAAGTTAATAAATAAGATGGAGATGTCTTGAAATTCGTATGGTTATATTTTTTACTTTTTGAATTAATATTTCCTTGTAAAAATTGTAAAATTAATAATTGGAGTAACGAAAAAGCGGATTTAGATATAGAGGATACAAAAATTTAAAAAAAATTTAAATCTTGGTAAACTACCTTTAAACTGAGTTATGGAGATGATTTTTGATTCGCTGTTTCAGATTTTTTCATGTGAATTTAAAAATTAAAATATAAAATTCAAAATATAGAATTCAAAAAAGGATTCAAGAATTTTAGGATTAAAAATGGAAAACTTAGTAATTCTAATTTGTAAATAATCTACTTCAGAATACGTGATTTGTGAGTTCTTGATGAATGTTTTAACATTAAAATGGTAAAATTATATGAATTTCGAATTAAAATTTTTGATTCAAACTTTTTATAGTCAAAATAGTAAAAAATTAATGGACGTGATTAATTTATATTAAATTTTGGTAAGTATCTGGTTTTTTTGGCTGTTTTAGATTTTAATTTAAAAATTGTTATTTTTTTATACATTTACTAGTTGAACTACCTGTTTTCGATGGGTTACGATTGTTTTTTTATCCAGCTAGTCTACATAAATACAATCAAAATTTTGTCTAGCTCAGAACTTTAAAATATTTACATAAATTATCGTTTTCAGTATCAAGAAATTCAAAAATGACTTTAAAATGCTATATCTATTTGTTTGTCTGTCCGTCCGTCCGTCTAGCATCAAACTTTGTTCTCCAATGACACTTAAACACCTGAACAGATTTAGATCAAACTTATATCAGTGTTTTAATATTGATCTTAATTATACTTATTTTTATTTAGAGAATTCAAAATTTGTCATGAAAACTTTAGAATTTATCATCTACAATAACAATATCGTCTCAATCTTGAAAAGTTAAAAATTTTACATACGATTGCATTATATTGATCTTTCTCAGATTTATCAACATACAATTGTTTCTATAATGTGATCTTATGATTTTAGTTTTTAAGGAGCCAGTATCATTTTGACACATGACTTAATTTAAGATTGTTATATTGTACAGAATGAGAATGTTCTTTTGTACAAATGCTAAATGTTATTTTGTACTATTTTGAAAAATGAATTTGTATTTTGTACAAGTATTTAAAAACTGGATTTAATTGTGATCCCAAAGGTTTTTAGCTTCTTTAAAAAATTGTACAAAATAACAAATTCATTTTTCAAAATTGTACAAAATAACATTTAGCAGTTGTACAAAATAACACTTCCATTCTGTACAATATAACAATTTTAAATTAAGTCATGTGTCAAAATGATACTGGCTCTTTTTAAGATCTGATTAAAAAAAGAATTTTCGAAAAGTGAAAATTTCGATGGTGTCTCCTTCTGTTTACACCTCAAAACGGGGTAAAAATACTTTTCAAGCAAACATTTACGAAATAAGACTAGAAGAAATTCCCAATAATTTTGTGACTCTCCGTGAAAAAAAATGTCATAAAAAAGATTTCGGAAAAGTTTTTAGTTTCTCTAATATTAACAGTTATACTTTAAGTTATCCTTTGAAATTTATTTAAAACCTATTGTTAAAGCCTACATACAACCCAAAGTGTCTAATAACTAAAAAAAAAAACATTTTTTTATTTTCCCGACATTTATCGCTATTTACAAGTAATTTAACGTATTTCAGATAATCAACTTCATTTGAAATATTAGGTGTAATAAAACTCTGAATTTTAAATACTTAAATTACCATATTTCACTTTTAATGATACTTCTATACAACATTGTCAATAATAGGACACTTTGTTTACTACTGCTCCCAAATTTGTCAACAAATGAATTTTTTCCAATTTCTCTGGAAGTATAAATTGAGATGCGCCTAACAAAGGATAAATCAGACAATAAAATAATTAAGGGCAAAAGATGTGTATTCATGGGAATAAAAATGCAAATGCTTTGATAATTTATTCGACATGGTTTGCTGGAAAGATCTGCATCGAGAGAGCATACCTAACCCCGCTCCCTATTAATATTACTTCGCAAGAGTCAACTCAGAAGTCAATGTGCGCTCGCGCACGGGTTAAATCTTCTTGTATGTAGTAGCATTGCCCAACTCATGCATAGAGTCATGACGGGTTTAAACGATTGCTTATTGCTTAGGTGGTGTAACCATTCGTGGTGGACTGACGCATTGCTCCGAGACTCGCCCGTTTGTTATCCGCCAGCATACACGCTCCCATACCTTACATATTATATATATACATATATACACATAAATGTCTACACTGAAACGCGCGTATCTCACGTACTTGAATCATGTCTGATACAGTGAGTTTTACGTATTGCAACCTTCTCAATCTGATCCATGTATCTCCCAACAACACGAAACCGTTTCGTGGCAACTGGAAATCACTTTGATTATAATGTGGATACTATTAATACGCACGTCAGTTCAGCCTCTTTCTCACAAAATCAACTCTCAGCTATGAAAATTTATCTCGTCCCTTTAGAATCATTTTTCAATCCCAAATGATACCTTAATAATCAAAATTATTTGCCTGATGGTTCTCTTGAAAAGAATTCTGAAGGTAGTTAACAAAAACTCTAAAATGCATTTCTAAATGCTAAAACTAAATATCTGTGACGCGTTCCGATGAAAGGTACCTAAGAAGCAAAACGGGAATTTTTTAGGAGAGCAAAATTGTATTTCTTCAATAAAAACATTTTCTGACTTTTCATAATGAAAAAGGAACCTTTAATGAAGTTAAATCGATCATAATCCAAAAACCGATTTTTTGCTTCTTAAGTACCTTCCTTCGGAGAGCGTCACATCTTGATTCTAAATTTATACCTGATGCAAAATTTCAATATCTAGACTTTCGTAAAAAGAGAATTTTACCAATAAAACAAGCGTAGTTTCTTTATTCAATCAAGTTTGATTAACCCTTTCTCGATTGACAGAAAGTGCGGTTGTAAATAATTTTGCAGGAAGTTTGATCCTTAGTCATCAGGAAAGAAAAACTTTCAACCCGCCAAGGTCAAGCGTTGTGATCTGCAACTTGATGATTTTGCAATCCACTCTTCCTGGTGCAGCAATTGATTAATGGTTCTCGCTGATATTGGCGTATATTTATCCTTAAGCAAATTATCAAAAATTATCCCTGATTTTAAAAATCTCCAGTTTTTTTAAAATTTTATCATTAAGTTTCTCAATTCTTTAATACTTTAAAATAATGCAATTACTTTTTACTTTAACAATTTGGAAAGGATGTGAGGAAAGGAAGAAATCAGAACACAGATTTAGAATAAACAAAAATATGTATTTTCTTGATGGACGCTTAGGTACTGGCCGCTCACTTTAACCACACTTAGTACTAATTACATATACAATTAAGTGTCAATTTAACAAGGCTTGAAGGAATATTAAATTTACTTTGAATTGAAACTAATATAGTTTAATGTTTAACACAGCTTCAATTCTTGTTAAAAACACATTGACATAAATCAGATGAGAAACAAGAGTAGCCTGAGCTTCCCTTATGGGAAACCCAATACACCAAGCGGAAAACAAGAAGCAACTCATCGATCTGCGGACGATCCATTTGCATATTTACAAAACGAAAATCACATCGACTCAATTGTCCTTTTAACATTCGATATCAATAACACACATTCTACTGGCCACTTAAGTTCAAATCACGAGCCCGGGAACGGATCTCCTGATAAAATTTTACTCCACGCGATGATAAAAACTAATTTTAACAGTTTGATCACTTGCACGCATATAAATAGAAACGTAATTGTATATACATATGTATATAAAGATATTTATCTACTGGCCGATAATTCTAAGATGAATCATTTTTACTTTATACAAAAATTAAATGTGAAAAGGATACAAAATCCAAAACTCATTTCTTAGCTAGCTAACTTTACAATAAATAAGTCGATTTTGCGATTTAGATGAATAGGCATTTATGTACAGTTTGAACACATTATCGTGATGGACGCGTTATTGAATTAAACATGAAATCCATACGAGTCTGGATTTTGTAAAGTTTGACAATTTTAAAAAAATCGTTGTTACACTTTGACAAATTTTTTTTGTGACTGAAATGAGAATTTTCATCCAGCCCATTTTAGAATCTTTTAAATAGTCAATGGAACCTCAGCAGGCCTCTTCACTCCGAGTGTGAGATCCAGAGGTTTGCTCTTGGTTGTTGTTTCCTCTTTGATGTCAGTTTCACATCTGTCCAAGTCATGGGAGATGTTCTCTTGGGATGCTTGGCTGGGCCTAGGAGAATTCCTACTCGACCTGACACTAAGATCAATGGGTTCATCCTGCTCAACCGCCAAACCACCTGGACTCGGACTAACCAGAAGTAAATCACCACCTCTCGGTGAATGTTGAGAAGCTGCCGGCGTGATCAGTCCAGGGGGAGGATACACTAGTCCCAGTCCATGATGAGGATATCCAGTGGTTAACGTAACAGTAGCATTGATCTTCCTCGGCGGGAACTCCCTTTCCGACAAGGTTGGAGAAGTACTCGTTTTGAAGAAACTCTGAGCTGAATTACTCCTTGACTCTTCGTGCTCTCCATCGACCGATGAAGCCCCACTATCACTAGGTGTGTCAGCTGATCGTTTATAGGTCGGTAGGAAAGGTCTAAACACCTCTGGTGGACTTGAGGGAATAACACTTTCTTTTTGTGCGAAATTGACAGGAAACATTGGAGACGTGGACATAGAGTGTTTGTAGCCGAACGAGGAAGGTGGTGTTGTATCTCTTGGAGGTGTTCCGGGATGTTGGATTCTCTCACGCTCCTTCTGCCAAGCCATATACCTCAGATGGTTCTGCAGAGCTATGTCGTCCGGATGGGGTGACTTGTTTCCCCTCTCCCGTTCCTGTTTCAGCATTGCCACGTGGAGGATGTGAGACTGGAGTGCGAGATCCTCTTGGCTAGGTGATGTTCTGTCTTTGCCTTCCTTACTGTACATCATATTCTGCTGCGTCTGTGACTGAGGCGACGACAGGAATCCTGGAAGGAATCCCGGTCCGAAGGGAGAGCCTCCTGGCGCTACCATGTTCTGAGTCCCGTTGGTCTGCTCCTGCAGCAGGCAGTGGATTTTGAACCAGTTCGATCGTCTACCGTAGCGTGAGCCAGACTTCGACATTCCCACCATCAGACACTTTCGCAGTCGGCACGCCTTGCACGCCGTGCGATTTTTCTTGTTTATTACGCAAACTCCGCCATTCTTGCACTCCGAGATGCTGCCCAGGTTGTTGTACGTTCGACCAAAGAAGGACTGTAACAAAAAGAGAAAATTCGGGGTTAGATAATCTATTTAGTTTTAGGACGATGTATCTTATGCTATAGAACATTAACAATAAATTAAATTAAACAATCTAACATTTCCTTTTTTATTAACAATTTTATTTAGTTTATAATCACGAAACTTGGAATTACGCATAACGCTGCTCTATTAAATGACAGGTTTGTTTACACAGTATGTATAGTGTATACAGTGGTCTCTTAATTACTGCCGGGCAGCGGGATCGAAAGATTTGATTTAAGCCGTTCTCCCACTCGAGGCCTTTAGAAGAAACCTGAAGAAGAATTTCAGGGATCTTAGACACCTCCCTGCAACGAACATCCCTGAAATTCTCCCCACTCCAATGGGAGACCGGCTTGAACCAAATTCTTGATTCCCGCTGCCCGGCAGTCATCAAGGAACCACTGTAAAACGATACGATAGAGAGGACAAAAAATGGTAAGTCCTCTATGATATCCACTGATTTTAGAAAGTCGTCTCCCAATGAATATAATAAACAGAGGCAGGTCTCTCCAATTTTAAAATGATAATCATATTTACAAAACTAATAAGCAGAGACAGTCCTCTCTTATTTTACAATGACCTGATTTAGCAATAACTGCTAAATCAAATTCTGGTTTAATTATTGATCCTTTATAGTATTAAAATCAAAATATATAAATTATCTATAAAATTTACTAATCAAAAAGAGCGTCACAACACATAAATAGAAATAAGGTACAAGCTTCGCAATGTGTTCACATTTCGTGATCATTAAATCACACAATATTGTACCCAATAAAACTTTAATGTGCCCAATTATCTAAATGCAATGCTAACACCTCAAAATTGGATATTTATCGTGACATTAACCAAGATCCTCTTAGGAAAACGGGACATAAATTCACGATGAATATTTAGTTTACGAGAATCTTTGTTGCACATTTAGGCGAGCTGATTATCGTCCCATTCTAAAGTGCGTATTAAAGTCACTTATGGCGCAGGTACTGAGTGAGAAAATTTTATCCTGGACACTTTGGTCAAATTGGATTGAAGCGTAATTTTCTGGCAAGTTTTCTCGAGCCATAGATGTAGTTAATTACCTCGTATGTCTGACTGGGCATAACCGAAACGTGTACTGGAAACGCCTATAGCCCGCACGCCACGCGTTTCCATTGGATTGAACGTTTAATGTTACGCGCGTCATGAGAATTAGCATGCCTAGAAGAAGAGAGTAAACGGCGTGGTCGCTCGTAAAGTTAAACGCTTGTCGGCCGACGATAAAACCGCCTCTAAGGTCCAGCCTCGAGTTGAACAGACCCGCTCGCACGGTCATCGAGAATTAATTTATGACCCTGCTTTTTCAGGCTTTTGTAGCTCGTGTAGCCACGGATTTCGAGGCGCCGCGCAAACCTACGATCCGATTCGCACTAGTCCTCTTACTTCCGAATAAATTATTATCTTTGACCGAATGCCGAGTTGATTCGTGAATCAGCAGCCCAAATTCCACAAAATCATGTGGGCGCGAGTAACGGACTAAATACACCAAGTCATCCTACTCCAATGCGCAGAAACAAATTGCTATTGTCATCTGGCACATAGTTTCGCTGAGATTTTCGTTTGGTATTTAAAAATAAAAAACGACTGTAGCATATCTTCGATAATTATTTAAACTTGTTCATATTTTTTTAAGCCGATCTTTGTACCAAATCTTAAACAATTTCGCGGTGAGCAGGTTTATGAAAGACACCTGTGCTGATAATTTTCTCCGTATATTTCAGTGAGATAGAATCGGCTTTAAAAAAACCGAGAAGGAAATACTGACCCTTCTTTTTTTTTGACAATGCCAATAAAATCTCGAGATCATAATCGCGTGATTTATCTTCAAGGACAAATTTACGATTGACAGAGTAACACCAGAGACGCTTGTAAGAATTTTTTCCACTTTTTGCGGCAGTTCTTCGTAAAGAGGTAGTGAGCGAACAAGAGCAGATCGTGCTAGAAAGGCTTTCCGTTCAAGCGATCACCATTTAGGGGCGCGTGCGACAAATCCGTTACTGAGCGCCGCACCGGCTTGGGATTATCTTAAATCAGACGGCACGCCCGGAATCTCGAACCGATTTGTAAAGATCGTAAATACGTCCAAGAAAAGTCTTTTATTTGCTGCGAAAAACTGGAAACACTTTTCTCAACCGCGAGCTTAAGATACCACGTGTGGGCGATGTGTATACGATTTTTTAATCACTCAAATATGGAAAGCTGTTCTTTTCCTATAGAGTCTCATCCGAACTCTCGTTCAGTACCTGGCTGAGCCATATATTGTCAATGGTATGACGTTCGACAAGTCGATCACTCGCCTTAGTGACAATTTCCTAGAAAAAACGCACATTTTCCTGCACGTGAGATGAATTGGATTTACAGTTTCTAAACCAGAAATCGATATAAACAAGGAGCCGAATAGGAGAGCACGCCAGCTGAATTCGAATCCATAACAGGGTCCCTGGCGACTTGACAGCTGTTTGCCAACTTTGCGAAAAGAATTTGATCAGCAATTCGTATTTTTCGCACAAGTATTAAAATTCACAATTTTCTCTATTTATGTGCCGTCAAGTCATAGCTGGACTTTCAGCATTTCATCAGTTTGATAAAAGTTATATAAATAACATTTTATTAAGTTGACTTTTAGGTCTGTATTTACGTCGGCAGGAGAAATTTAGTGAAACTGATAAAATAATCCCAGCCTCTGCAGTAAAGTGAGTCATCAAGTAAACGATGGAAATCAGTGTTTTAATTAAAGCGATGAAAATCTCTGTCCTGCCTGAAACATAATACTCCCGGAAAAGGCGTCTCTCTTTCGGAGACGGTGATCTGTATGCGAGAGTGTATGTGCAGTTGCAAGGCACGAAACAGCTCGAGTTGTTTCGTGATTTGAGTCAATTGATCGCAAACTGCAATTAAATCACGACTAACTGCTGTTTTTCTCGCTCAATTCTCGGATTACTTTTGATCGCTGGAAATTGCCGATTTACTTTTTCTTGTTTTTTCTTCAATCCTGTCGAATTAAATAATGACTGTTATTACCTATTTATTTATCCATTAACTTTTTTTTTATACGAGGTTTGGAAAATGCCTTTACACACTATAA
The DNA here is from genome assembly GCA_037103525.1 of Ganaspis brasiliensis. NCBI lineage: Eukaryota > Metazoa > Arthropoda > Insecta > Hymenoptera > Figitidae > Ganaspis > Ganaspis brasiliensis. The sequence goes on from JAZKLR010000714.1 coordinate 151,311, forward strand.
GGAACATCTTACAATGAACGATGTTTCCCGTGTGTCATCAGGACAATTGGATTTATCAACCTATATTGCCGAACCCATTAACTTTTTTAATTCCAACTAAGATATCTATCTTTCTACCTAATTCTCCCATTCCCTCTTTAATTATTCCCGTACCAAAATATCCCTTTGGTTAAATTATCCGTTCCCTCTAATATTCCCTCTCGTTCTGCTTCTCAGCATCTTTTGTGTTTTCCCACTCGCTCGCATATCAAGAATCTATATTAAGGACGTGGGAATGTGAAATGGCCTGTCCGGCAATGCTGACCGGGCTTAGGAGTCTTAGTGGTGTGGTCATGTATGCTGTCTTCGCGGGTGAGAGGGTCCCGTGTCACACGTCGCTGCTACGACCTCGCGAGCATCCAAATCCCAGTGGGGTTCTCGAATTTCCCATCCTACAACTTTGCACATTCTTTTCCTTTTCGTCGTTTCTTTATATCTGTTGTTCTTTACGATTCCAAATGCACGCATTTCAGGACCGATTTGTTCTCTTTGGCTAAAAGATTATACGGCGACTAAAAGCTCGAGATTTAAACCAGAGATTAATTATTCTTGATATCCGATTATCCCTCTTGATTATAGATTAAAATTCAACTTTATTACTCCCATATTATATTATACTTATGCCGATATCATTATGCAGATTTAATTCCCCGTGTGAATAATGACCTAACCAGACGTCCAAACCATTTGCTTAAGTAATCGATTAATTCCCGTCAAAGTGAGAACAGAATTTTATCTCAACGGAAGTCCTATTAATCATCCGTATCGTCAATTGTTTGCAGAATTATAAACATCATTTAAAGAAAAATAGGAACAATAACATCACAGTTTAGACGTTTATTTGTACTATTTTTCAATTTATTTAAAATCTTCGTTTATTGAATAATTGCATTTTATGAAATAATAATAAATTGAAAATAAATTAAATTGTAATAATTAAGGAGTGACAGTGATTTTAGTGAAGTTGTTAAGGTTATAGTGTTTTGAGTATTAGTGAGTATAATCTATAATAATAGTGTTATCTATCTCATACTTCTAACAATCTATTTATAACCCTTTAGTAAATGTAAATTAAGAAAGAAAAATTGGAAAGCGAGATCTAATCTTTCCTAGAGATCAATTAACACCTTTTCTCAGGCGCATTCATTAACGCTTGGAGAATAAAACTTAATCGATAAACGGTTGACCCTGATTCTCCAGTTCTCATCGATGACCGTTCTTGGAATCTGCGTCACTTGTTCACAGTTCCAACTAATTCTCGTCGTTTGTGTTTCCTTCCTCGATGGCATTCCCCGGGAGATGACTCGACCTTTCTCGTGAGCGAAAACCGGATCACGTACTTGAGTGTGTTTATTACACACACCACTCTACAGGGAATCAATGCTGATTCGTTTTTATGCCTCAGTTTATAGATTTCTTTGATTTGATTTAATGTTACGCTTTAATTCGATGTTTAATTCAATTACACGATTTCAATTTGAGATCTGATTTCCTCGCATTACTTATTCAAATAATGATAATCGAAATCTTTATTAAGATAAGATCCTCTTCGTCCGCGAATTAATAATCATCAATATTATGAATTCAGATAATTTTAAATCTACAATGCTGATGATAGTATAATCAATCTGGCAAACTATCAAAATTTAATTCGTAATTAGAACACACTCGTCGTAAAAGTGGACAAATACACTGATGTCATCTGTTTTGAAAACCGTGCGATTTTTATATGCCGTCCGCGTGCGCCCACTCTTATTTTCGTTTTAGAATCATTTCCCCCGATCATCACGTACAAACTGCTTGCATTTCAATTTAACTGAATTCATCAAACGTGGGAGTATAATAAAACTTGAAACAGACAGGATTTGATTAATTCCCACGGGAATCGAGATTTAATTAAGCTTGATTAAAGTTCCAGGACAAAAAAGATGACTCGACAAGAACGAAACTGATTTTCCCGCATTCGTGTATTTTTAACGTCCTCGGCGATAGTTTGGATTTTAATTGTTTGTCAAAGATGCGAAACAAGAGTCCGCCAATGAAAAAGAAGTTGATAATTTGAATTGAAAAGAAAGAGGCGCCAATCCCGAGAGCGAAGATACAGTTTGTTTTCTCGTTGGTTACGGTAAAAGGCTGAAAAGGCAAGATCGTACGTCACTGGTTTTTATCACAAGACCAATATGGCCGCAGATGATTTGTCTTCTTTAGAGCTATTTGTTTGCATTAGATTCTCGATGGCTCTGGGCGACATCGGGAAATCGCCGCCAATGGATGTACCTACCCGACTTTAGACTTTGATCTTACTCTGATAGCCAAGGGCTTTCGCTATTGATGCTCAAGACTGATTTGTGATCTGGCTTTTGAAGAAAACAACCTGAATGATCGGACGAGGATGGATTAACAGTTCATCAGAAATAGACTTCCGTAAGTCGCAAAACCGTATTTTTTATTTATCAAAAAAAAAAGTCTAATAAAAAAGAATCTATTTAAAATGTAACAGAAAATTATTATAATAAATAATATATTACTTGCGATACATTATTTCTTCCAAGGATGATACATTACGATATTAATACTCATGGGAATTGCTCAAAATGATGATTCATTTGGAATGAAGCCACCTGCTCGAAAGATTTATAGACCGACAATAAAACTAATAAAAAGAAAGTAACGGTTAGCGCAATTATTAGAATATTACGTGTAAATAGTAGCGCTAACCACAATTCTAATAAAATTTATCACGAAAGTAATAAAAGTTCCTACAATTACCTTCTGTTGTGATTCGAGTATTCTATATATTTATTTGCTTTCCTTGCCAGGAAAATATAACAAAATGAACCAGAATTCCACTTTCACCCTGCTTTAAACCGCGATAATATCACGAGAATAATCATTTCAAGTAAAATATTTACAATTTAAATTCATGGCTCATTCTTCTCATTTTTACATTATTATTTATATTCATTTCCGGAACTTTGTGCACCTGAAATCGAGCACGATCCGGGACGTGTTTACAGGAGAAAGTCAAGTTATTAGAACTCAGGTATCGACTTCGGGAGAGCACCTCTCTGCTTCCGCAGATAGGACAAAACGAATTGCATCTACAAGGTGAACTCAGCTATAACCTTTCTTCACCTTTCGCGAATTAGTTTCGGTACAAGCAACAAGAAAAGTTTTGATATGAAAGTCGATTAGAATTATTTGCTTTTTCACACTTTTTGCACATCTTTTTTTGCATTTTTTACACAATGAACGATTTTTGTTCATTCCTAAAAATTACCACTTATTTTCAAATTGAACACTACTAGAATTTTTTGCAATCTTAAATTATTTTATCGCAACTATTTTCAATTATTTGCCAAGATTGTACGTAGAATAAATTATGATTGCGTGAAAGTTTGTTCTTTGCCAAAGAAAATTATGTAAAATTAAAGTAGATTCGATCAATCTTGGTGATTTTATACCGCAATTTTTTACGAATTTTAATTTATCAATACAGTTTAGTTTTCTAATTAGCACCTTGTAGATTTTGTAATTAATAACACGAGTCTTGGAAACCGAAATTTAACATGGCAAATTTTCATGTCACATTTAAAAGTTTTGTCACCTTCAACCTTTTAACTCGTTTAAAGAGACATGAACCGATTTGGCCGGATTATTGCGTTATCGTATACGTGAAATAACGAGCGCACTTTTGAAATCAAATTGCATAATGTCAATTGTTCTGAAAAGATCTCGCGCCCGCCAACGACAAGACATAGAGTAAAGCGAGGTCGTTGTCATTGCGCAGAGCCTCGTCTGTCTTTTGAATGTTAAGTGCCATCTGCAAGGGCGATTCCATTTGTCAAGTGGTAACGCGACTGGGTGACTTGGCGTGAACTGGGGCACCTGTTTGTACGTGTCCAAATGCTCGGATCGCATCCCTCACATTCAAACGATTGCACCAACTTGCAAACTACGAGATCGTAATCTTTTTAGAAATTAACAACAGATCTGAAAGATCTTTGCTTTTCCAAGCAACGTACGCGCAATTTTGCAAACCGCAGAGATTTAATGCACCACAACTAGAAGATTGCGTCTGAAGATAAATCTACCAATGAGAGCACTTCTCAACTCTAAACGCTCCACTTACACAATCCCACTGATTTCATTTGATCATAATACGAGCGATAAGATTTTCCTTATTTTAACCAAACAGAAAACGCTTTTCTTCTAAACTCTTGTCTTTAAAATATCTTGTTTTTTTAATCCCTTGTTTAAAAAATCCCTTGCTTTTAAAAAAACATTGTTTTTCAATAACCGCTAAATTCTGGCTCTGTCAAGTTATCCCCCGGTACTTTGTAGAGTTTATATTATTATATGTATTTACTTGTTAAAATCTAAAATAACCCCCCGGTAGATCGTAGAATTTATATTATTATAAATTATAAGTGAACCCCCGGTATATCGTAGAATTTTTATTATTATATAAACCAATAGAACCCCCTTATATTTTGTAGAATTTATCAATACTTGAGCAGAAACTTGAGCGCAGCAAACGATTTCCAAACGATTGAAATAAAAATATTTAAAAAATAAAAAAATTTGCAGTGCAATTCAAAATTGAAGAAAATAATTCGAAAATGGCAAAAATAATTGAAATATGAAGAAAATAATTGGAAAATGACAAAACATATTTCCGATTTGAGAAAATGTTGTAAAATAACAAAACTAATTGAAAAATTGATTAAAAAACAAACATGAAGACAGATATTGAATAATTGACGAAATAAATGAAATTTGAAGAAAATAAGGGAAAAGTTTACAGAATAATTGAAGTTACAAGAAAGTAATTCAAGAATGAGAAAAATAAAATTCGAAAAAAATGAATTTGAGACTGGTGTAAAAAATTAATATTTTGAGTACAATAATTGAGATATTGACGAAATAATTAAAATGTTAAGAAACTAATTGAGTAATTACATAAATAATTTAAAGCCGGTGTAAAAACTGAACTTTTTGAACAATAGTTGAAAAATTGACAAAAATCAGAGAATTTCAAGAAAATAATTAAAATCAAGAAAATAATTAAAAAATGGTAAAACAAATTTATATATGAAGAAAACAGTTGAAAATTGCCAAAAATAACTGAAATTTGGAAAAAAAATTAATAAAAAATGAGATATACAACTCATAAATGGACTGAAAAATAAAAAATTTAATACATTAATTAAAAAATAGTATGATATAATTGAAAAATTAACGATGTAATTGAAATGTGAAGAAACTAATTAAATAATGACATAAATAATTAAAAATTGGTGTAAAAGTTGATAAATTCTTGACAAAAATAAAAAGATTGTAGAAAATGACATTTAAAGAAAATATGTTATTTTAAAATGTCAAAAATATTTAAATAATGACAAAAATAATTGTAACTTGAGAAAAATAATTGACAAATGACAAAAATAGTTGATAAAAAATTAAAGTTGGTGTAAAAAATTAAAAATTAGAACACAAAACTTGAGAAATTGATGAAACAATTGAAATGTTAAGAAAATAATTGAATAATGACATAAATAATTGAAAGATGGGGTAAAAATTAAAAATTCATAGACTGTAATTTAAAAATTGAAAAAAATATTAGAAGTTTGAGAAAAATAATTGAAAATTGAAGAAATTGATTGAACTTTAAAGAAATTAAATGGAGTTAAAAAAAATAATTGAAATCTGAAAGGAAAAATTCAAAAATGACAAAAAAAAAGTGTTAATTTGAAGAAAATATTTCAAGTTTAAAGAATATAATTGAAATTTGTAAAAAATAATTGAAAATGGTGTAAAAAATTAATAAATTAATGACAATAATAAAAAGAATGAAGAAAATTCTTGAAATTTGAAGAAAAGAATTGAAAAGTGGTGTAAAAATAAATTTATTACAATAATAAAAAGATTGAAGAACATGGAATTCAAAAAAAAATAATTCCGAAACACAAAAAATATTTTAATAATGACAAAAATAATTGTAATTTAAAAAAAAATTAAGTAATGACAAAAATAATTTAAAACTGGTGTAAAAAAATGCAAATTTAAAGATAATACTTTTGAAATTGACGATACAATTGACATGTTAAGAAACTAACTGAATAGTGACATAAATAATTGAAAGCTGAAGTAAAAATTAAAAATTTATATACAATAATTGAAAAATTGAAAAAAATATTAGAAGTTGGAGGAAAATAATTGAAAATTGAAGAAATTAATTTGACATTAAAAAAAATAATTAAAATTTGTAGATCATAATTTAAAAATGTGAAAACATAATTTAAATATGAAGAGAGTAATTAAGGTTTAAAGAAAATAATTGAAATTTGTACAAAATAATTGAAAAAGGTGAATAAATTCATGAAAATAATAAAAAGAATGGAGAAAATGGTTGAAATTTGAAGAAAATAATTGAAAACTGGTTTAAAAAAGTTCAAACTTCATTTAAGAAAAAAAATTTTCTTTTAAATAATTAAAATTTGTAGAACTGAATTCTAAAATGGTAAAAATAATAGAAATAAATATGAAGAAAATAATTGAAAACTTGTGTAATAAATTTAAATATTCATGGCAATAAAAACTGTAGAAAATAATTGACATTTGAAGCCAAAACAACCATATTGACTAACATTTTTTAGGTAAACTCAAAAAATTACTTAAAAACCCAAAAAAAAATAATTTTTTTGGCTGGGACAATATGCTAGTGTATTTCTACATATTTTTCTCCGATAAATCAGAATCCACAGTCAGAATAACCAGATTAGCTAAAATTTTTTAATTAATTTAAAAAAAATACTCAGAAACACGAAGAAAACCCAAAAAATTAGTCAAAAAACCCGATAAAACTGAAAAAAAAATTTGACACAGACAATTTACTTAGAAATACATGCTAGTGTATTTCTACCTATTTTTTCCGCGGAATCCATATCCGAAGTCAGAATAACCAGATTGGCTACATTTTTTTAGATAAACTCAAAAAAAATACTCAAAAACAAGAAAAAAACTCGAAATTTTTTTTTTTTTATTGGGACAATATGCTAGTGTATTTCTACGTATATTTTTCTCCACTGACTCCGAATCTGAAGTCAAAATAACCAGATTGGCTACAATTTTTCAGATAATCATAAAAATACTGCTAAAAACACACAAAAAAAATCGTTTTTTGAGATTATCTAAAAAATTTTCTCTAATCAGATCATTTTGACTTCGGATTTGGATTCAGTGAAGAAAAACACGTAAAAATACACTAGTGTAGTGTCTCTGAAAAAAAATTTTTTGCTGTGTTATTAACCAGGCACTCAATATCAGAAGACCCCCCCTGCAGCTGGAATAAACATTTTACTAAAAAATTCAGTTTTTTTTTAAAGTGAGAAATAGTGAGCGATTTTAAAAAAAAGTGAGTAAAAGTGAGAAAAGTAAATCACTTGGAGTCCTGTGAGAGAGACGAGGCTTTAAAAGAGGAAAGACTTTGAGAGAGGAGAAAATTTACGAGACTCGGTGAGGAATAATGTTTTCTTTAATCCATCATGAAGAGATGATTAGGTAATTCCGCAGATACTCATATACTCGTATTTTCAAGTTGCAACACATTTCAGATGAAAACGGCACTATCTGGCATCTCTCTCGGCAGGATGAAGCTGACCGATAGCAGTCGGATTCATCAGATCGATAGATCCTTTCATAGATGACGATTTATGGATCGTAAAAGTAGTCGTAAAGTCGACATCGTGGTGGGTTGGCCCACATACGCATTGATACTTCCACAGTTGTAGTTGGAGGGAAGAAAAGGAAAAAAAAAAAAGGCTTGAGACGAGAGGACAGTAAATCGCACACTTATGGGTCCAGTGCGGTTCGCGGTTTCCTTCACAGGTTACATTTTATGTGTCCACCGCAAAGGGGCCATCGGAACGCCCCGCTTCCGAGAGATCGGAAACTGGAGACACTGTGCGACAAATAGCTTCTTTCATCAACTAATTCTCTTCCCACGGAAATATTGACACGAACAAGTCAAACTGATATGGCTTTTTGTTAAGTGACATATGTCACACTCCCACTTTCGTGACAATTCGATTTCCCATACAATGTGAATAATAGACGAGCAGGAAAGAGGTCCAGGCGAACGTTGACGGATGTTGGACTAATAAACGGGGTAAAAAATACACCTGCAGTTACGTAACGAGTACTATCAAAACAGATGCTGACAATTCGTGTAGAATTTAATTTCCTACTTTTATTTCTCGATACTTTTGTATTCTCCCAATTTTTTCTTCTTTTGTGTTTTTTTTTCCGATATCGATTCTTCGTGTCGCTTTTGTAATCGTTTCTTTTGTTAAAAAAAAAAGATTGCGCAAACTTTTTCTAATCTTGCTTTTCTATTTTGTTTCTTTCTTATTTTCTGAATCTGAATTAGTCATTTGCGACTTTGAGGGAAGAGGTTATGACTATCGGTACAAAATTGACGAATTATCAACGATTTGTATTTAAATTGTTTGTTAAAAGATGATATAGAATAAATTCGTTTAGCACAATTACTTTAGTGAAAAAACAAGTTTTTCCACTTTTATTTGGACTCTAAATATCGAATTTAGAGTCAAAAGTTAACTGCCAAATTCAGTGGCGCCATCTGTGGATTCTTTAGCGAACACCTTACCATCTGTGCGTTTTGACAGTTAAACAGTTAACCTTACAATTAGTTTTGTTAACCTACTACAAATATTGACGTTAGTATTGTTTTTTTCTTATTATATCAGTTAATAAAGAACAGACAAGATTATTTTTAACATAAACTTTTAATTATTCAAATATCCTACTTTCAATGAAATTAAATATCTTACGAAATAGGTGACGCGCAAGAAAGGTACCTAAGAAGCAAAATATGGATTTTTGGATTATGGTTGATTTTACTGTACTAAAGGTTCCTTTTTCATTATCAACAGTCAGAAAATGTTTCTATGGAATATTTTTCAAGTTATGACAATTTAAACAGGATACTATGCGCGCTCGAAAATCTAAAATATCATAGGACAAATTTGTGTATGTAAAATCTAAGTAGTTTCTAAAAGATCTTCTGTAGAAAAGACTCAATGAACGTATTTCAAAAGATAAATCACAAAATGCAATTGTGACTAAAAGAACATTTAAACAGTGCGCAATTAGACGAAATAATACCTTAGTTGAGAAGTACATTTGCATCGGAACGAAGTTGGTAACCTAACCTCCAGAGTACTTCTCTCGGATTCTTGCACATGTGTTAAACACAAACCTTCCTTTGCCTCCTAAAGCCGCTTTTACGATCAGACTAATTGTACAGAGAGGAAGAGAGATATCGCCTAGAGATTGGGTCCATAATCGAGTTTATGGCGCTCTTAGTGCGGAAATATTCGCCTTTCTAAAAAATTTTACGTACGATATTGATCAGATTTCTCGGCAACCTCTCATTTTTGCAAAACAATATTCCACTCTGCTTTAAAAAATCATTCATGTAAAACTTGGGTTTAAATAGATAAAGATTAATTTGCAACAGATAAGTTTAAATAAAGATTAATTTACGCCAGATAGTGAAGATTAATTTCGGCAGATAATAAAGATTAATTTACACCAGATTTATATATACAGAGTTTAAATAAAGATTAATTGACAATAGGCAAAGATTAATTGCAACCAGATAGATTAGGATAATAGCCTTTTGTGAAAAACGGGAATAACGATAGCGCCTAAGACAAAAAAAAAAATTATCACTTTTTTCTGCCTGGTGCGTTTCACTAACCGGAAACAGTGACTTTTACAGGCTAAGTGCCTTTCTCGATTCTTTGGACGGAAGTTGAATGGATTCTAGGTTGATGACGATAAAGCGTCAAGCATCACAACTTTTCAAAGACACATTTTTTTGCGACCTTTTTAATCCACACAGTCAAATTGTCGCCATTGTTTAAACGATGAATAACCTGACTTCTGAATCACTTGTCGCTTTTCTCCTCCTGCTGTTTAAGGCCCTCAAATCTTTTTTCGAACAATCGTCCCGCATAATTTTCAATCACTCACTCACGTGAAAAAACAATGGACACGGAAATTTGCATCATATAAGGTCGCGTTCGCGACCCGAATTCCTCTTTGTTAACGAATTCGTCCTCGCCGGAAATCAGGCTTTGCAAATTGGTTCAGAGACAAAAAAACTCGCGTAAATATTCATTGCTTCAGCCACGAGACGCATCCTCGGATTTGAGTTTTTCAATTCTCCTGGCCGAGAAACTTTTTACGATACGCATTTAGAATTCGATTTATTGACCAGATAAATTTATTTCGTTTACAATTCATTTTTATAAATTTTCAAGTAATTTTTAAAGAATTCGATTATTTGATATTAATTCGATATCAATCGGAGCAGATTTTTTTGTCGTCCGAGTTTGAAAATTCCAGGCAGGGTAGGCGGCATAAAAGGGAAAAAAGAAGGCGAGGAGAAAAAAAAGTGGAAGTCGGCTACTCTTGGACGAATGTTACGCGAAGAATTCAAGACGGTCGTTAGTATGCTAATGGAAGTCCCTACGCTTCCAATATAATGATCCTCTCCCAGTGTCCGCTAAATTATTTAAAATATTTCCGAATGTCGTTCTAATTGGTGCTAGCGCATCTAGGAGCCACGTGTGTGACCAGGTCGGCTCTTCGTTACTGAATCATGAATATGCTTTCGTTTCAACTGCAGAAACCCGGCGCCACTAACCTGATAAAAGAACCCTCGATTGTTCCAAAACATATTAAATCCACCTGAAGAAAGTCTAATTCATGAAAAATTTATATCGACTTTTTTTTCACCTGTGCCCAGTTTAGCTTCGACTCAATTTCTTTCTCAACTATTGTTTATAAGATATGAGGCATTATTCCTGAACTGACCCAAATTTTTTCGACACATCTCCGATCGTTTTGATACATTCTGAATTTATTCCTCTATATAACAGTAATATAACAGGCAAGTATTGGATTTTTAACACCAACCGTTTCATAGTTACAAGGGTTTAAAGTTTTAATAATGTGTCTGCGCCGATAAGTTCAAAAGCTGATAACTTTTTTTCTATTCAAGCAAATTAAACTTTTAAAATTGATTCTGAAAGGTTATTTGACGCCCTTTGATAATACCCTAAGCTCGTTTAAAATCTTTTAGGTTCAGAAGAGTTTTTGATCATAAAATGAAATTTTTTCGTGGGTATCTGAGGAATCGGGGAAACGGTACTAGTTGCATGTACTTTGAGGGAATAGTGGACATGTGTCCGGCGTAGGTGAATGTAAAGTCGGTAAATTCTATTGGTAGCTGGTGCCCTAATGAGGTCCAATTACTATCGGATGGGTCACTTAGTATGCAGTACCGATATTCTTTGCAGTGTATCACATTAGTGGGACGACGAGAGCAAGGGTCAACACCCTTGGGCAGGACTGATGGTTAACGAGGCTCCGTGTGCTCTCCCCTAATGCTCCTTTATGCTCGTTTCTCGACAAAGTCGAGTCCAGTCTCAACTAAAGCACAAGCCGCCTTCTGGTTTTACGCGTGCTTCTCGTTTGCGCACGTGCACCATGTCCACCTGTTTCAATGTTCATCCATCCATTCGGATTCGTTTGTACTGCGCTGAGTATTCAGCGTTTTGCAGAATAGCTCGTTTTTTAAAACGACAGGAAGCACGCTATTTAACAAGGTCACCATTCTTTTCAACGAGTTGACCATTTTGAAGATTCCTCGCTTTTTAAAAAAGTCAAACTCCTGACGAAATACTTCCACGAAAAGATGACCCGGTCTGTGTATGAATAGTTTCAAAGAAAAGTTCAACTTTGACAAAAGTTATTTTAAGACAAATGTGGTACAGTAAAAAGAAAAATGTAAGAAAATGTTTCTATTAATTGTGAGGTTAGTATTGACTCTCGGTATAATGACTGAACTAATCTGCATTCCCGACATCCCGACCAATTTGTTGAGCTGGATAAAACATGTAAAAATTGAATCTAATTGAAAATCGTCCATTTAGAGAGGAAACATGAAGGTTATTTGAGAAAATAGTCCGTGATTGTGAAGTGGAGAGTCTGGAATTATGTAAATTGCAATATTCAAAGGAAATGTTAGATGGCTAATGCTCCAATTACGCCGCTGGTATAATTAACAGTTTAGCGTCGAAACACGAGAAACATGACAGTTCTATTTGCTATTTACTTTGTAATATGATGTTTTCGATTAAATTAAAAAGAAGAAAAAAATCAGGAAAATTTCTTACCTTGCATCCTTCGCAGGTAAACGCGCCAAAATGAAATCCTGCAGCCGGCTCGCCGCAAACTTTGCATTGCTGATTCATCTGCAAAATAAAAATAAATCGTGAATATTTGGAAAGTGTTCTGAAATCTATAGTTAATTTTATTAATTAACTCGCTAAACTTTAAACATTTTTAACTTTTCATAGCACATCTGACCTTTTATTTTTCCGCTGGTTAAGGAATGTTAAAAAACGAAACAACCCAAGGTCAAGATACCTAAAAAACATCTAAGGAATTTTTTTCTGTCGGAAATTTGTCAGGGTCCAAAACTCGTTTTTTTTTGGTGACACACCATAAATCAACGCTATCTTATACCCTCGAGGTCACCTGCCCTTAAAAAGGTAAAAAAAAATACTGGAATAATTCCTTTTCAAAAATCGACTTTTTCTATAATTACCGGCTAATTTTGTTGATTTGAAAGTACAACACCGAGACGCTTAATTATCCTATCATAAAATAATTCAAGTGAACGTTTTAGCGCTAATTTCCCGAACAAGAGTTCCAGCAATTAACAAATGCTGATTCGGATCATGACCATAAAGTAACATTCAATTAAAGCATACTCGAGTTTCTTTCTTGGAGAGTCGTTTGAGCTTTTAAGGTTAACAAACGCAAGGCAAGAAATACATTTTGAAAACACCCTGTCCCGATAAAGTAAATTGAAAAATCCCCTCAGTGCAGGCTCTATAGGCTGGACAAAACACCAAGGATCCCAGGGAGCGGTGATTCGTTCGACTCTCTTAACGCATGTTGTATGCTTCGGCGCGGTTTTTTGCCTCTGTGCCCGGGTATTTTAACGAGAATTCAGAGTGGCGGTAATTAGAGCTCGGAGGAACGATCCGATACGACACGAAGAGGCCCTCGTTCATTTGTACCTAATTACGTTAAACCGACCGCCGACGGCGAGTAACGTCGCCTGTATAACGCGCAGCAGCCAACAACAACACGTATATAGAGAAAAGTGCCGCTTCATTAAAGTTTTCAACTTTTTTATTCCCCCTCGTCTCTTGTTCAATGTCCGCATCGCTCTCTTGACCTAACCTCTCATGAAAATATGTCCATTTTCTCCAATCAGTGTACCAGTTTCTGTTTCTCTCTCAGTGGATATTTATTAATGACGATAGGTTATTTCTCACGGTAATGGAATTCGGGGTGATGGAAAATTATTAGCGACTCGATAAAATTACTCTAGAGACTTGTCGTGATGATCGGAAGTTTAAACTGAGGTTCGGAAAATGTTGATTGAAATAGAAACTGATGTGCAATTAAAAATACACAAGTGGCATTTTCGTTTAGGTCGATAGTCGCGAAACCGTGCACACGAATATGGACCTAAAGGAAAGTGGCAATTAGGTATCTTTTTAAATTGTACGTCAGCAAAGTAATGGGAAGGAATTTGATTAGTTTAGGTAATTTTTGGTTGATGTACAAACATTAAAAATTCCGGTAACAATTAATCTTGTCGGATAAGTCCACACCAAAATTGCGGTCTTAATCCTTTTAATTGCCCGAGGTCAGATGTAAATTGCACGCAGGCTCTCATGACACTCGAACCTGCGATCATTACCGAACATCATTGATCGGTGAACGGATGCTGGACCGATTAGAATTAGCCTTAATAAGTCTCCTTGAGCACCTAATTTCACTAATTACGCCACTTGCGTCATTATCGCCGTTCAGTTGGAATTCCTTCTGGAGAAGCTTCGTACCCATTCACACAGCGACCTTCGCTAATGATTATACTTCTATAGGTTCTCAACGATCAGGAAGCGCAGTGACGAAATGAATGCAAATCAGAATCAAGGAAAGGGTTGCGAGGATACATGTATATAAATTCGTGAGGGTCTAAATCAAAGGGGAAGAGAACTTAAGAGTGGAGAAAAAAAAACGCGAGAAGAAAAGAAAAATATAAAGGGATAAACGTCGTACAAGAGTCGAATTTAATGGTGCGTAAACAGTGCAATGAGCCCTGCGGACCCTAAGGGTTCGACCCCCCGATTTCCGTCGAGTCGTCGACACGGCAGGAGAAAAAGGGGGAGGAAACTTTCACGTGCCCCTGTCGAAACCTTGTAAGTTGATATTTGGAGCAGGTACGACTTCATGAAGCAGCAAGTGTCTGCAAATATTGACTCTGATGGAAACTGGGGTGCCTTTTGCGTTAAAAGGGGAGCATTAGTGGCGAGCGCGCGTGCTGGACTTTGTTTGGAGACTTGAACGCTCGGTTGCTAAAACGCAAATTAACTCTTTTTTTGTTAAGGGTGTTGAATTGTGTTATTTATGCATTGAATTTTTTCAAGTGTGTTGAATTTATGTATTAAATTTTAGGTTCAAGTTATTTTGAGTATTACATTAAAAAAAATAATAATTTACAAGTTTCTTTCATTCTGACCACACCTAAAGTTTGCAACTAGATGTTTTTTTATTTTAAATTTTTACATCATATTTCAATTTTTCAAAATATTTACGAATTTTAAATTCCCTGTAGCAATTTTAATTTCTGTAAATTTCTGGTAATTTTAACTTGCATTAAATTAATCCTTTGTTGTACGAATTTTTTGAAAAGAGAAAAAACATTTTTCCTGGCATAAATATTAAATTCATGACCCACAAAGGTAAAAAATACCAAATTTAGAAAAACCAACATTTTTCACATTTTTATCGTGTAAACTAACAATGATAATTTTCTTCATAATAGGTGTTTGAGATCGGAAATAAATTGGAGAAAGAAGAAAAGAAATTGGTGTTTTGATAAAATGAAGAGTACTTAAATTATACACAAAAAACAAATACAGCAAAGGGTTAAAAGTTCAATTAATCCATGGATCAAATATACTAAATTTGAAGTGATTTAAACATTTCTGAAATTTTTATTAATTAGTGGCTAAATAAAAGTTTATGTAAAGGCAATAACAGTTTTTTATATAAAGGTTGATGTTATTTTGTTTTCTACCAAAGTTGCATATAATTTATAGGAAAGATGTTTTTTTGGTTTTATTGTTTTTGATTATGAATCATTTAGATTTTTTGTTATTTTTTCATTATTTTTTGTTTTTATTACGTTTCGGTTGGTTTTTATTAATTATTTTCTCTTATGATTTAAATTGCTTAAAGTACAATTTTTAACTATTTCAATCATTTTTCTATCGTTTTCTGCAATTTTTAATTATTTTAATTATTTTTCACTTTTTCCCCTAAATCTTAAATCTACCTTCAAATTTCAATTATTTTCTGCAATTTCAGCAATTGCTTTTTCAATTTTAATTATTTTCTTTTCGAAAATAAAAAAATTTCATAATTTATTGCTAAATTTTACATTATTTACTGCTAATTTAAATTATTTTTTTTACATTACTATTATTATTTTTATTTTGCAATATTAACTTCAATTTTTAATCATTTTCATTATTCCTGAATTATTATCCCTGAACTTTTAAATTTATATCTGAATTTGCAATTATTTTGTACAATATTAATTTCTGTTTATCATTTTTCAATTCTTTTCTCTATCTTTTAATTATTTTAATTGTTTTTCAATTAATTTCCTAAAATTTCAGTTATCTTAAATTGATAGATTAAATTTAAATTAAATTAATTGATTTTTTTTTCTGCTTAAAAATATAAACTTATTTTTTCCAATTTCTAATTATTTTTATTCTTTTGGCATAATTTTCAAAAATTTCCAATTATTTATCCGAAATTTTAATTACTTTTCTAAATTCCAAATTATTTTTATCGATTTAGAATTATTTCCCTCAAATTTTAATTACGATTCTCATTTTGTAAAATTATGTGTTAAGATTTTTAAGTATTTTTCACAAACTTCAGTTATTTTCATTTGTTTTCATAATTCCCCGAACTTTTTTTTAATTAATTATCTTAAATTTTAATTATTTTTAGCTTCCTACAATGGGGCAGTTTAAAAAATTCTTTAAGCTTATAAGGGGGAGGGGTCAGAAAAAATAACCTTTTGCATGTACTATCCCTTTACGCAGGGGGGATGGGGGGGTCAAAATAAATCAAGAAAAGGGTTACGTATTTTTTAAACGTCCCCAATTCCTTTTTTCAAGTTTTAATTACTCTCATTTTTTTCAATTAATTTCTCAGATTTTCAAGTATTTTTCACAATTTTCAATTATTTTTTTTTTAATTAAAAAAATTTTGCAGTATTTCAATTATTTATTTCAAATTTCATTAATTTTTTTCAACTTATCATTGTTTTTATCGTATTTCAATTATTTTCTTCAAGTTTCAAATTCTAAAATCATTTTTCAATTAATTTATCCAATATTTTTAATTATTCTTAGTTTTTAAAATTATTTTCTCAGATTTTAAAATATTTTTTTCAAAATTCTAATTATTTTCAATTCTTTTCAATATTGTCAAAATTGTAAACTATTTATCTAATCTTTCTATTATTAAAATCAATTTTAAATTATTCGAATACCTATGTTTTTTTTTTTTTAAGTTTTTAATTATTTGCCTGAAATTTACATTATTTTATTCAATTTTCAATTATATTTATAATTTTCTTTTATTTTATGTATATTCTGTATTTTTTACATTTCTGTTAAATTAAAAAATGTTTTCGTCAAATTTAAATTATGTTTATCTTTTTTGATTTATTTTCTCTAATGTTTAATTATTTCCTTTCTTTCAATAAAATATTAAAAGTCTAAAGTATTTTTCTGAAATTGTCTTTAACTTTCCTTTATTTAAAATATATTGCGTAATTTTTTCTACTATTTTCTCAAACTTTAATTATTTTCTTCAATTTTGAGTTATTTATTTAATATTTAATAGTTATTATTTTCATTATTTCTTAATTAATTTCTTAAATTTTTAATTTCTATCTCAATTCCAACTATTATTGTCAATTTTCAATTTTTTTCGCGAATTTTTTTCCAATTTATTTCCAAGACTTTCGAGAAATTTTCTCAAATTTAATTTATTTTCTTTAAATTTAAAACATTTGTATGATTTTATAAATTATTTTCGACAATTTTTAATTGCTTCATTAGGGTCCGTTCAAAAAATACGTAACGCTTACCGGGGGTAGGGGGGGGGGGGGGGAATTAACTTTTGCATGTAACATCCCATTAAAAATGGGGGGGGGGGGTCAAAATATATCCAAAAACGCGTTACGTATTTTTTGAACGGCCCCCTATTTATTTTCAATTAATTTGATAAATTGGAAATTATTTTTTTAAATTGCATTTATTTTAATTCATTTATTCATATTTTTATTTATTTCAAGTGTTTTTGCGATTTTGAATTTAATTTTTTCAAACATCTATTACTGTCTTCAGCCTTTAAACTATTGTCATGAATATTTAAATTTATTACACAAGTTTTCATTTATTTTTGTCATTTTTCAATTATTTTCTTAAAATTTCAATTATGTTCTTTAACCTTTAAATTACTGTCAGAAAATAACTAGAAAGCGTAAAACTATATTGATGAAAATTACTAGAATGTTTTGAAAAATAAGTGGAAAGTAAAATAATATTAATAAGATGATTAACAATAACTAGAAAAGGAAGAAGAATTACTATAAATCAAATAAAGAATGATAAATCGATAAAATATTTCTACCACCTGGATAATTTTAATGATAAAACTACTTAAAATCCTCTCAACAAGGTTTATGCAATAAAAAAGAAATTCGTCAACTACTTCATTTATAAAACAACACAATTTACCCAATTAATACCCTAACATAGTTTTAATTCAAAAAATCTATTTCACCTGGTAAAATCTCAGTCCCAAAAATCCCATTGCCTAATTAAAACTAAAGTAATGCACAGTACCATTGAATTGGTGTGTATTGTCAGCGACGAATAATGGAAACTTTTACCATTGACATAATGAGACTCGCATTGAGAAAAATGTATAATAGAGCTTGGAAGGAAGAAAATAAAACGACTCGGAGTGTCAGAGTGAAATTTAGCATTCTGCTTGTAATAATGGAAGAAAGGGAACGTATATGATACTGACAAAGTAGTTACGTTTCGGCCTAGTAAACTCCATTGTCATTTGGTCCTGAATGCGGCGCGCATAAAGAAGCTCCCATGAATGAAGAATCTCGTACTCCGCATTTTATCGACTGATGAAAAATCATCTCGACTTATCATTCTATCGTATAAAAATTTCTGGAAAATTAATTCCAGCCATTTCCCAAAACTTTTGGAAATCATTTCTTGAACATCTATTTACAATATTTCTTCAACATTAATCCCATCCATTTCTTGAAACGATACACACACGACATCCAACAGATAGTTGTCGAATTTTTCGAAGAACAGACCGCACAAAAAGATATATATAATATACAAGTCACCCTGTCTCTCGTGGGTGCGCATCAGTCGTCAGACTATGTCCTTTGTACCTGGACAATTCACCAGTGACTAAAAAGGGACCCTCGGCCAACTATCGATGGGGCCTTTTTTTTTTTTTTTTTGATCCAGAAAATCTGGAAAAAGCAACAATGACAGCGTCAGTATCGCGCTCGCGCAATTTGTATCGGGGATGCGTTTTTAACGATCCCCATGATGGATGAGAACGGTTTTGTCGGGCTCTCGAGACGCTCGATTGGGCACTGGAGTCCCTGAAAAATGATCTTTGGCCCGGGGACAGAAGTGCTCCTCGGGACCTCCTTTGGTTAATGTTTTCGCGATCCACAATGCACGCCACGGGAGCCGGAGAGAAGGAGAGACAATTAATAACCTTCTGTAGCATCATTTATCGCGACAGTTTAAACCAAGTCGAGGGTCCTGCTGTCCTCGTCCTTATTCTTGCCTACAGGTCTTTTGGGCTTATACCTTTCTATCATACCTTCCATGTGTGGTTGCGCATGTGTTGTCAAAGGTGACGTACATTTTGTGCGTGTGTAGGTGAATGATATTTGTATTAGAGGCATACATATACCTAAGGAAGTACTTTTTGTATGTGTTTTATCCATATGTATTGTATTTCCATATGTAGCCAAAGTTACGTATGTGACGCTCTCAAAAGATAGGTAATAAAGTCGAACGCTCATACAAACCGATGATTTTTGAATTGTCATAACTTGGAACATATTCCCTAAAAACAGTTTCTGACTTTTGATAATGAACCAGGAACCTTTAATAAAGCTAAATCAACCATAATCCAAAAAACGATTTTTTGCTTCGAGCGCGCATAGTATCC
The DNA here is from genome assembly GCA_037103525.1 of Ganaspis brasiliensis. NCBI lineage: Eukaryota > Metazoa > Arthropoda > Insecta > Hymenoptera > Figitidae > Ganaspis > Ganaspis brasiliensis. The sequence goes on from JAZKLR010000714.1 coordinate 170,844, forward strand.
TGTATCACTAATGTTTGAATTGTCATAACTTTGAAAATATTTCCTAAAAGCATTTGCAGGTTACACATATACGAAGCTACATAACACATACGAAAATGTGCAGATTCACATATGTGCAACTTAGTTTCTATATATGTAGGTTCATATTCACTCGGCGACATTGTTCATCTCCTCAAGCCGTGACCGATCCGATTTTTAACAGGTCGAGACGTTACGCTCATATATTTAAGTCACACGTCCTGAATCCTGATCCTGGAATATCCGCCGGCACTCGAGCGGACAACCCTTTCCACTTGTGAGAATCGCGCTTCGCATACACCACCCAGTCTTGCCAATTCGCCATGCTCGCGTATAAATTGAACGAGTCGCAGCTGCAACATGCTCCATTGCAGCTGCAGGTTCTGATACTCTATCCACGTTGCGAATCTTTACACCTCTCAAAATTGCCAATCAGATCTCATTTTTCTTGCATTCTTCAGTTTCAATCCTAAAAAAAAAAACAACTTCTCAAGCCTAAAATTGCACCTACATGGTAAACAATTTTTTTCCCCTAATCCGGAAAAACACAGCTCCACATTTTTAATTCATAACTCGAAAACTAATTAACTTTTTTTCAGTTTCTTAGGCTCAAATGATTGATAAGAAAACAAAGATTATTTGTAAATATGAGAAAGAAAATATATACAAGAAAGCAAATATATACAAGAAAGCAAATAATAAAGTGTCAAACAATGAAACTAAAAGAAAAGTGTGAATACGTAATGAGGATCATTAAAAACACTTTCTAGATGGCCATAAAAAAGATTGCGGAATATGAGAGACGACAATTGGAACTTGGGAAAAAAAGCTCCTCTGCTTCAGATTTCGTGTTTCACGTTTTATTTTACATTTCGCACTTCACGTTTGATTCTGCAATGACACGTTTTACGGAGCACGGTTTCCCATAAAATGACGTTCTGCCTCATTTTCTAGCATGCAAGTCAAGTGAGACAAAATGACATTTTATGACTCTCGTGCACTGTGAAACGTGTCATTCTCGAATCGACATTCCTGCCTGCTTTCGTTCTATTGTCTTTCAACATTTTGCTTACACAAAATTCTCAAGTAGTTTGCATGCAAAACTATATAATAACTAACTTTTTGCACATTTCACGTGATTATTTAGTTTTCTCGACGTTAAACTGACGTGCATGTAAATAACTGAAAATAATTGCACACGTACAATTTTATATTGTTTGAGATTTTTTGCAACATTTGCAAACTGAGTGATTGACGATTATTATTTTAGTAAGAAATTAATTGCGAATTGAAAAATAATACAAATTAAAATATTACTATTAATTGGAATTAATACAAATTAAAAGTTGAAAAAATCAATTACTCTGTAAAAGCTAATTATAATATTACACTAATTATAGTAATTTTGGTGTTAAAAATGAAAGACACGCGTTTTGGAACTATATAGTGTGTATTTTGCGTTCGCTGCAAACCGGAAATACGGAAAACCCGTTTTAAACCTGACATGGCATGTGCCTCGAGGGAGAACCGACATTAATCTCGTTTCAACTGTCGATCAAATTTCTTGATTCATGATCTCGTAAACGCAAACAAAACGTTACTTTTGCCTGCTTCCAATTCGGAGTTTTAGATTCGCTCGACTGAAGTTGGTAACTACGAATTCCTTCGGAAATTTGAATTTTTATGATACCTTATAAGGCACTATTTAAATTCAATAGCATAACAAACGTTTTAAAAAGAAAAACAGATTTTTTACTCCGTTTTATTTATTCATTTCCCAATTATGAAAAATTGTATATTTCGACATTATAGTATTCTGCCCGCAGTGAAAAATAAATATCTTTTGACACAGAAAATTTCCATTAACATAACTTAATAAAACATAATCTATAAAATCCAATTTTTCGTCGTTTGACATTTATATTCAAATGAGCTGAGGAATTTTTTCTTGTATTACATTTAAAATAGATAAATTTAATTTTTAAGTAGTCAATTTTATTCTTTATATTTAAGTGTTTCTGTATAAGGAGTAAGTTTAAAATATATAATAAAGTTTTTGTTGTAATAACACGTGATTCTTTTTTAATCTTACAAAAATTATTATTATTGGTTTTTGTCGTTGATTACGAATCTGGTGACAGATTCACAAAATTCAAAATGGCGGATTCAATATGGCGAAGGAAAAGTTTAAAAATTAAGATAACTTTGCGAAAATTATTATTTTAAGATTCTGGGATAGCTGATTATGAATTTAGCTCTAGATTTTTACTACTATGTTATTAGAGAAGAGATCCTCTATAAAATCCGTAATTTTTTAATACTTTTGATACTATTAGATAAGAGACCCTTGTAAACTCTACCATTTTTTATTAGTTTTAATATGATTAGACAAAAGATCCTCTGTAAATTCCACCATTTTTTATTACTTTTATGAAACAAAAAATCCCCTGTAAAGTACACTATTTTTTACTACTATTAATATTATTAGACAAAATATCTTCTGTAAAATCCACTATTTATAGAAAATAGATCCTCTGTAAATTTACAAATTTTTATTACTTTTAATATTATTAGATAAGAGACCCCTTGTAAAATCCACCATTTTTTTTACTTAAATATGATTAGACAAAAAATCTTCTGTAAATTCCACCATTTTTAAAAACTTTTATGAAACAAAAAATCCCCTTTAAAGTACACTATTTTTTACTACTATTAATATTATTAGACAAAATGATCCTCTGTAAAATCCACTATTTTTATTACTTTTTATATTATTAGAAAGGAGACCCCCTGTAAAATCCACCATTTTTTATTACTTTTAATATTATTTTAATCTCTGTAAAATCCACTATTTTTTACTACTATTAATATTATTATATTTTTATTATAGAAAAGAGTTCCTCTGTAAATTCACCATTTTTTAATACTTTTGATATTATTAGACAAGAGACCCCCTGTGAAATCTACTATTTTTTATTACTTTTAATATTATTAGACAAAATGATCCTCTGTAAAATCCACTATTTTTATTACTTTTTATATTATTAGAAAGGAGACCCCCTGTAAAATCCACCATTTTTTATTACTTTTAATATTTTTTTAATCTCTATAAAATCCACTATTTTTTATTATTTTTATGAAACAAAAAATCCCCTGTAAAGTACACTATTTTTTACTACTATTAATATTATTAGACAAAATGATCCTCTGTAAAATTCACTATTTTTATTACTTTTTATATTATTAGAAAGTAGACCCCCTGTAAAATCCACTATTTTTTATTACTTTAAATATTATTGTAATCTCTGTAAAATCCACTATTTTTTATTACTTTTAATGTGATTAAACAAAAAATTTTCTGTTAATTACTACACCATTTTTTATTCCTTTTAATATTATTAAACAAGAAATCCCCTGTAAAATCTACTATTTTTGCTGCAATTAATTAGTGTATAATAAATAATTAATTTGTCTCAAATTCTCAATATTTAAAATATCAAATAAAAATTTAAAAGTTGAGGTAATTTTACAAAAATAACCGTGTTATGATTTCTGAAATCGCTAATTACAAATCTAGTGGAAAAATTCTTAAAATTCAAAATGGTGGATCCAATATGTCGGATGAAAAAATTTCTAAACTAGTTTAATCTTGCAAAAATCACTATTTTGAATTTGTATATAAATACCTAAACAGCAACAAGCAAATAGGAATATTTAACTAGAAATAAAAATACAAAAATATATGTATCTGAAATTCCAGACGTGCACACGAGTGAAATTTAAAAAATAATAATATTCTTTAAATTATTTTTCCGGGGGTGCGCTCATCCCCTAGAATTACATATACCTAAAACATACTTTTCAAGTATTTTAAAAGAAATTGCTTTGGCAAAAGTTAAAAAATATTTTTTTTTAAAATTCCGTCTATGCGGACATCCGGAACGTTAGGTACATAAGAAAGATTTGAATATAAATTACATAAATACAGAAACAAATAAATAAAAACGAAACCTTTTCAAAATCAAAAGAAATCTCGAGGAACATGAAAAAGATTCCCAGAGAATTCTGTGTAACACGAGAATGAAATAAAAGAGAAACGAGTCATTTATATTATACCTCCGAGAGTATAGCTAACGTAATGATCACAATATCAATTTATCTATTTCGATTGTCATTTGTCAACGAGATAGTTTCTATTTCGACAGAATCGATTCTCTCCCGCTTCCTTTCGAGAAGTGACTTTTTGTGTACCTCAATTAATCGCAGACAAGCTGAGATAAGATACAGGGGTTAACAGGGTGTGAATAAACTGGACCGTTACACGTCTCAAAACGCATCGAGTTCACCTAAACGAAACAAGGGTCAGTGGAAACACGAGCCTAAACTTTCCAAACATAAAGAAAAGTCGAATAACGGAATCACGAAACATCCACATTCCACTTTTTTTCCCATTTTATCTTATACTCCTCTAAAACTCCTTCTATTTTTATCTCAAACTTAACGGTTTGCTTCCTGTCGCGCAGGAATTATCGAAACGTGTTTTTTTTTTTGTCTCATGAACAAACAAAAAAAATCCAAACAAGAGACCATATAGTCTGATTACGTTATTTCAACTATTTGCATTTGAAGCAAAGTGACCTTTTTTTCTTTCACTCTTATCGTGTGAAAGAGCGCAAGAATTGAAAGATGCAATTGATTCGCTTTTGTATGGTTCGTGATTTCAGTCGCGGAGATTGGATTTGAAGTGTGAGCCGCGCATAATAGTGCAATCACGAAAATTCTCTACGTGTACAGTACAATAATTCCTTCCGCCCTGGAGTCTAGGTTTGGTATCGAACAAACCCGACAAAGGATGTTGGCAAAAAGGCGTTAAGTCAGATCACGACCCCTCGGGTTCGCTCTTCCGCGAAGGGTTAATATGCAAATAAGTCCGGCGTGCGCACGGACACACACACATATGTGTATAAATATATATATATATATGTATATATGCAAGTGAATCCGTCCACACACGAGGCCTTTGGCAAAGAAATAACGTTGCAACTCCGAGGCGCAAGTTTGCTAGTACAAGTGGGGTAATAACCGTATGAAAGGATCACAATGGAGCCCGACATACCGCAGCCGGAGAAAAAAAGGGCAATAAATATATTTTGACATGGGAGAGCCTCGCGAGTACCTTAGTATGCGGAGCAATCGTATAACGCTCTCCTCACTACTGGAGTGTACGTCAATCCAAGCTTGGACTTTTGCCAGGTGCCCTTTTTGTTATGCCAGCGAAATTATAGCGCCGACGTCCTAAGACGACGATAGAAAGGCAAATATTATAGCAATAAGGGAGCGAGGGGTGACGTTTTAATGTTTTCATTTGCCAACGCACGCGATACTCGACAATGTCCCGAATGGGAATTTAACCTGATTCAATATTTCCCTTGTTCTTTATAAGTTGATCTCTAAATCTGAATTAGGTAAAAATAATTCATTATTGTAGTAAAATTGCTAAGTTCTTGGTTCTGGGATTAGTGAATAGTGACTAATTGTAAGTAAAATATGACTAGGTATTGGTAAAAGAATAGGGAAACAATTTTTAGTTGATAGTTTTGAATAATTGAATTTGTAAACAGAATTTTAATAAAGTATTGGTTATTTTGATCTAATATATAACCTAAAAATGTATTACCTTGGCGAATTTGATCAAGTTTTGATTAAGTTTGATTAGAGGCAGAATCTTGATACTAGTCGATTAAATAAGTATCATTTTGACACAGAACTTATAAAGATCGTTATATTGTAGAGACATAAATGTTTTTTTGTACAACTGCCAAAATTAAAAGATTTTTAGGATAATTAGAACCTAGAAGTTAGTAATTATTACCAACCACTTCACCACTTGATTTTTAAGAATTAGTTGAAGTGTTTATTGTTCATTAAGTTAATTATTAATCAGTGTTAAAACAATTAATTTCAGGTGTTGTACAAAATAGCATTTACATGTCTGTATAATATAACAATCTTTATGATAAGTTTTGTATCATTGGTAATTATTACCAAACACTTCACCACTTGATTTTTAAGAATTAGCTGAAGTGCTTATTATTCATTAAATTAATTACTAATCGGTGTTAAAACAATTAATTCCAGGTGTTGTACAAAATAACATTTACATGTCTGTACAATATAACAATCTTTATAAGTTTTGTACAAAAATGATACTTATTCAATTAAATTTGATCACGTAAACCATTGATAATAAAAACAATATTAATGTTTTAATTGTTTCTCGCAAGGCTAGAGTTAAACTATGCTTTAATTAAATACTAATTAAAACATAATTTACCTCAACTTTTGCAAAAAACAACTAAAATATTAATATTTTTTTATTACCAATGGTTTCTTTTATCAAATTTCATTGATTAGTAGCAATCTAATCAAACTTAATCAAAATTTGATCAAATTACGGTTCAAAAGCGGTTTTCAGATTCGACAGGGTGTAACGAATGATTAGCATTTTTTTACTAAATGATTAGTGGAAATATTACTATTTCAATTAATCACTGAGTCTTTGCTTTCAATTAGTTATTTTTAACTAATTCAAATTTTGAGAAGGGAGAAATATTGATTAGTCTCGAAATCTCTGAATTAGTTCCTCTAAGTCTTAATCGAGGTCTTAATTAGTGGTAGTAATGAATTAGAGAAAAGTGGGATACTATTAAACAGTAAGAATTTGACTAATATTTTAGTAAAATCCTACTAATTATAAGTAAATTTCTTACTATTTAATAAAAAATATTAGTAAAATTCTTACTATTTAATAGTATCCCACTTTTCGCTAATTCATTACTAGAAAACCACTAATTCAGATTTACAGACGCAGTATCGACGAATTAATTATATGGCCACTTTTTGAAATTATGATTTTAAATAATCTCTGAAAACAAGTTTTAATAATTTAGGATAATTAATTTTTAGGAAATTATCAATTACTCAGAGTCAATAAAACAAACAGATGTTTTTTTTCGTGTGTTTCATCGACTTGGAGTGATTGATAATTTTCTAAAAATTAATAACTGCACCGAGTGATAAATTCATTAAAAATAATTTAGGATAATGTTTCAATAATTAAGAGATGTGTGATCAAAATGCGAAAAATTTTAGTTGGAAATGTAATTTTATAAATTATTGCAGGGTTATTCATTAATGTTCCCGATTTAAACGTTTGTGTAAAAAAATTAGATTTTAGGAGTTATGCTGATTTTCCTTCGGAGAGGGTTTAATTAAATTATTTTCACTTAATAACAATTATCTAAATCTAAAACTTGATATTCGAAATAATTTACTTTTCCAGCATTTCTATTTTCTACAAATATGTAGTCGTTTTACTCAAGGCAACTTATGAAATCAACAATTATTTTCCCGTGGTTGATTTAGGTAATTAAAATCCAAATTGAATTCGGTAAATACAATCCTAACAATATGGGATTTTGGTAATTAAAATCCGAGGAGATTTAGATAATTAAGATCCAAACTCAATTCGGTAATTGAAATCCTAACAATATGGGATTTGGGTAATTAAAATCCGAGGAGATTTGGGTAATTAAAATTCAAAAATTATATAGGTAATTAGTATTTAAAGCGATTTAAGTAATTAAGGTGAAAATTCTGAATAATCTTGAGAATTAGAATTTAGAAATTATGTTTAGAAAAAAAGTTTCAAAACTGAATATATTGAAATTTAATTCGGTGTCTTGTGCGCAGGTAATTTCACATAAAAACTACTGAACATGGTTCAAAAATAGACAATTTTGAAATAATATTTACAGTAATTGTAACATTTCTAATAACATTATTTTTCAGTAATAACTCTGGTACCAATTCGATTTTTAATAATAATTAGATTTTCAACAATTATTCCATCAAAAATCATATTTTAAAATGCTAAGATGAATATTTATTGTTACCAATTTCCGTAACCAAGAATTTAATTTTGAAGCGCTAATATTTTAGGGTAGTTTCTCAAAGAATTGGCAGATATAATGAACCGGTAATAAAATAAAAAATAATAACAATTGAACTTCAGAACTACAAATTACGTCAATTTTAAAATTATCAGACTTATTTTATCTTATATCTTGTATTCTTGATAGATAATAACCGTGATAACAACCTGATCAAATCGCTCATTATTAGATAAATAATAGTAATAAGAAAAATAAATTATTTGCAACTAGAAACACTTATCGCTTTTTAATGCCCACTCGTTTAGGTTTTTCATTTTTCTTAAATTTTGCTATCGAATCAAAAAAATTAACTAGGAATATTTTTCTCCTTAAATATCGTGAAATCGTCCATCTTAAATATCGTCCGGTTACATCAACTATTTCAATTTAGTTCTTTTTCAATTTTTCCAGATAACCAGAATTTTGGGTAATTTAACTAGCAAGCTGTTTGAAAATATCAGAAATTCTGATTAACCTTACAATTTTTAAATTAAACTTAATCTGAATTCCGGTTATTTAGAATTACCTATGAGACATTTAAATTTTCTTTAAATTGGTCAGGAAATAATGAATCAACGAAACCGAAATGTCTTACGTTTTAGATTCAAATATAAAGTAAGATTCTTGTAAATAATTCTTAAAAAGTAATCTACACCATTGAGAAATATCTCACTGTCATCAACCTTCCCCTAATTTTAACAAACAATATTAATTGGCTAAAAATCAACCTTTGCGAGATTTGGATCAAAACTCAAAAAGCGAAAAACTTCTGGGAACCGTTATGTTATTTTTACTTTATTTTCGTATTCTCTTAAATAAACCCAAACCGAAAATTTGTTCTTTTCCTGTATTCGATTACACGAATATCCGCCGAATCAATTAATTCTAATAATCGGATCTCAACCGTGTAAATATTACGAAAATTTACCAATTGGCGAACAAATTTAAAAAAACCTACGTTTCATTAATTAAAATAAAAATTCGTCAATAATTGTCACTAAATAATAATCTATCAATAAACCTTCGGACCAAAATAAATTCTACCACAAAACGTAAAATTCCCCTCATAATCTAACATCACGTAAAAGAGAAAAAAATTCCCAATTTATAAAATTCTAAACTCTTAAAAAAACCCATAAATATCCGAATCATAAACTGCCAACTCAAAATAATAATTATTTTCCATTTACCAAAATCCGACTTGAGGTACCGATATTCTAAAAGAGACTAAAACGCACGACACTTGGGAGACTTGAATGCCCGCACAGTATATAGTATTCACAAATTCAGTCACTCACCTTTATTGACGAAAATCTCAAACGACGTTTTCGATGCACTCAAACGATCTCCACGATTTTGGAAAAGTCAACGAGATCGTTTGGAACTTAGTCCTTTAACACATGATAATGATCCAACGCACTATTATTAGCCACCTCTTCTCAGTCTTGAAATTTTCCTTGCTCCAACTTGCGGCTAGTTCACAATTTCCAAGAAATGAATTTCAACAAAAAAAAAAAAACCAGAAACCAAGTCACGTGGAGAAGTTCCCTGGGTCAACTTCCGGCGGCACTAATTCAACAAACGCCGATCTTGAGACGTGAAAATTTGTAACCAATTTTCCAATTTGACGACAAATGTAAATTTAATCGCGTATCCAAGCAGCGATTTGGGAATGTGTCCAGATGCCGACGGCCTTCACGCAGGTGGAAACAAGAAACCACAACACAATAATACGACCGCGTCGATGGACGGGAGAAGACTGCCGCTTAGCGATCTGCGACCTGTGCGACTGAGGAAGGTGTTCAACTCTCTTGCCTGAGCCGATTTTCTCCTGGCAGGAGAACACTCAGCCCACCTGTTGACGCCCATTTTAACAGCGGCCAATCACGCGTCAGGGGGACTTAGGACCCAACCAATCGCTTGGCCGGATTATGTAAGACAGGTACCCCTAAACACACCCATTTTCCCCTCAAAGCGGTCTCTCTATTCTCCTGTGAAAGATTGCCCACACCAGGTGAATCCAACTTTTCATCAAACTGATTTTTAACTGATTAATACTCTAATCGGGGTTTTTTGTTGCCAATTGTTTTTGAGATAAAAATCGATTTTTGTGCATTTGGGGTAATTTTAATGTTGGATGTGTATTTTTTCGTTTTGAGGATATATTTATTCTATAGCACTTAGTGTATTTATTCAATCCTTTATACTTTTGGTACTTTTTGTGTTTTTTTTTTTGCTCTTTTATAGTACTTTTTTTAGTAGTATTTTGGTATATATTTTCCGTTCTTTTTCCTGTAATTTTCTAGTACTTTTCTAGTAGTTTGTTCAGTAACTTCTCTAACGTATTGTCGGTAGTTTTTCCCGTATTTGTTATCAGTACTTAAGTACTTTTTTCATAAAAAGAACACGGTGCGTTTTAAACTATTTTAATCCAAAGGTGCTCTAACACAGTTAAAAATTTAACATATTTCATATGTCCTAAACGGTCCACTCAAAACTTTGTGTTAATTCAACGCAATGTTGAAAATATTAACCTCTTATTTTACACAATAGTGATTTTGTGTTAAAAAGCACAAAACTTTGTGTTAATTTAACGCAATGTTGAAAATGTTAACCTCTTATTTTACACAATAGTGATTCTCTGCAAAGTTGAAAATTTTCTTTTATAGGTCACATTTTCCAAACGGTTCACTTAAAATTTGTGTTGATTTTTAATATAAGAATTTGTGTTGCTTTGTTTATCGACTCTTTGGTACAAGTTAAATATAATCTTGTTTATTTTTAAAGCATATATAGATTTTATGCAATTATTATTGTATTTTACCTTTTGGAGGTTAAAATGAATTTTCAATATGAGAAATTTACGAACAAAGAATTAACGTAAATTACAGTGTTGCTACTAAAAAATTTGAGGTTAAGTTCAAGAATCGAATGACATAAAAATGTGTATAAAATTAACTCATGAAAAATGTGAACATTTTTAACACAAACAATTTAACAATGTTTTCTACACAAATATATATCTATCTATCTTAAAGATTCCGTCGTATACTATATTGTGTACAATTGTCTTTACTATATTATCGCCGAAATTCGGAAAATTTAGGTCTGTGTATTTCGTCATAATAAGAGATATAAACAATTTTAGAACCTAATTTTCTATTCAAGTTTTAAAAACATAATATAATAAAACATCACTAAATCAATTTTATGCATAAAAGTGTATGTTCATTGTGAAAACTAATTATAAAATGTACAATCTCAAAATCAACTTGTATAGGTTAGTTTAGTTTCGAAAATTATTATTATTATTAATACACTTTTTTTCGGAAAGGTCGCACTGTTAATTTTTTTCCATATATTACATCTGGACACTTTCCTGAATATTTCACAACAAAGAACCGAAATCTTTCATCGAGCCGTTTTTCATAAAATTGATTTTTTAAGTCTAATAACGTAATGTTTTGATTTTTATACAGTAAAAGTTTTCTTACAGTATGATTGCAACAAAATAAATCTTATTTTGAATTTGAACCCTTTTCTGAGTACAGTATGCAAAAAAAACCATCTTCCATTGAACTGTTTTTGGAAAAATCAATTTTTTAGGTTAAAAAGTTTAAATTTCGAATAAATACTAAATGGATAATGTTACTGTTTTGGATAAATACTAAAATTTAAAATAAAAATAATATGTGGGACGTCTTCTTTCTTCTGTATAGAAGAATAAAATGTCAACATTTTAATTTAATTGTTTTTGTCGTATTCAATTTTTACGCACAATCTTATACTGATATATATTTCGAATTTATGCACAACTTTATATATGAAAATTGAATTTACGATAAATATATTAAATTTGAATTTAGAGATCGTACTTCAATGATGCGTATTTATCCAAAATAGTAAAATTATCCATTTAGTATTTATCAAAAATTTACATTTTTAACCTAAAAAATTGATTTTTTCAAAAACGGATCAATAGAAGATGTTGTTTTTTTGTTATTTTGCAAAATAATCAGAAAAGTGGTGAAATTCAAAATAAGATTTATTTTATTGCGATCATGTATATCTAAAAATAAAAAACACAAAAATTACATTTGTAATCTAAAAAATCCATTTTTTCAAAAATGGCTCAATGGAAGATTTTTTATTTTTTTGCAAAATACTCAGAAAAATGTCCACATTATCGAAAAGCTTTTTCATATACAGTTTTTAGTATCGCTGATTACAAATCTTAAGTTAGATTTTCCAAATTTTCAAAAGCCCTACTGAGGTTATAGATTTTAACGAGAAATCAGACACAAGGTAATTAATCTAATCGATTTAAAATCAACTTTTTTAAGTTAAATTTCTAATATTTTAGAAACAAAGCAAAACGTATTCGACAAATTTTATTAATAAATATTTAATTATATACAATTTTCCAACTTTTTTGGAGGTCCCAAAAAAGTTTGAAGCTTTGAAAAAAGTTTTAATCTTTGTAAAAAGTTATAAGCGCCGAAAAAGTGCTAAACACAAAAAAAAACACAGAAAAAAACACAGAAAAACAAATTTATGATCCATTTTATCATTTAAACCCACAAATATTTCACGAAAAGGAAAAATTTATTAAATTTTGGACTTTAAAATTTTTATGAAATTTATATTTAAAATAATTCTTTATTTAATGATTTATAATTTAATTTTGTATATAATATTCTCTCTAAAAATGAATTAGTGTTTTTCTACTAATGAATTATAGCGAGAAGTTAGCTAGTATTAAATAGTAAGAATTTTACTAATGTTTAGTAGAAAACTACTAATTTTTAGTAAAATTCATTAAACTTTTATAGCTATACCTTCATACTGAATCCGACATTTTGAATTAAGAAAATCGGACTTCAAATTCGCAATCAGCGTCTTTAAAAATCCAGAAATAACGAATTTTTAGCAGATTCTTTAAAATCTGCTATATGTTAGTTCGCCATTTTGAATTTATAAAATATTGCTTCAATTTGAAATCAGTTACCCCAAAAAGCACTTAGAAAAATGTTTCAGAAGATAATATTTCTTTAAATATCTGCAAAAATGTTTCTTTGTTTTTTCTTCTTTGTTTTAAAGAAATTTTCTAACCTTGAAGGAATAATCTCTATAGTTCAAAGAAATATTTTTTAAAATCAAAAAAATCTCGAAAATTTGCATAAATCAAAAAAAAAATACTTTTTTGACCGTTTAGATTTGAGGAAAAAACTTAAAACTTGTTTTAAAAAAATAGTTTTCAGAATAAAGGGAATTAAATCGAGTAAGAATCCATCCGTCATGTTAGAGCCACCATTTTAAATTTTGAATAAAAAATATCAAGCGACATTGTTTAATTTTGAAATTTTTTTACAGTCCTTAACATTTTGCAATACAAATAAAACATAACCTAACAATTTTCGATACGATATTTGTAAAATTCAGACGTATCTTAATTACTTTTAAAAACTTAATAAATTTATTAAAAACCCTAAAAAAAGTCTTATTTTTTAAAAATCGTTTGTAACCTTTTTGTTCCAAATTTTTCACATTTTAAAAAGTGCGTCTACTTTTTATTGTTTACAAAATTATACTTGTTATTATTTTTTTATGATTCAATAATTTCTCTTATATGGATGATTCTTCTGAAAGGGACCTGTTTTTGTTTGAAAAAGTACAAAATAAAATTTTTAAATTTTCTGAATTATTTTTTGTTATATAAGTTCCAAAGAGATTCAGAAAGAAAAACATAAGTTGCGCAAAATTAATTTGCAAATCTACGGCCTACAAAAGCATTTTATTGTCCCATACCTTTGAGGTTAAAAAAGACTAACTCCGAGTCAAGTCTAACATATTTTATTTTAATTTTCTAGAATAAATTATGAATCTTATACAATTTTATTTTTCCCGAAATTGAGTATCAAAAATCGTCTTTTCAATATTTTATAAACAAATATCACATTTTACTAAAGGTTAGATTTTTCAAAACAATTAATCCTAAATCAAAAACAAAACAAGATCGTCTCATAAATTTAAAAAAGGCTTCGGAGATGAATCTGAATTTTTACTCGCACTGATAATACAATTTTAATTAATAATTTAAACAACATTTTCAATATTATATGGAACAAATATAAGTAAAAAATAAACGTTAGATTCTGACCTTTAATTTCTTATACAATAATACTAAATTAACATTTTTTAAATAAGGTTAAAATAGAATCGTAAATTGCTTAGTAGTTTTAATCAAAACTAAAAGACAAAATACAAAAAGTTTTTTTAATAAGAAAAACTTGTACTGGAATTACATCAACATATAAAGATACATAAATTTACACAGATTAATAATAATTTTTTTAAAAATTGCAAATTGAAGGGAATATCAATAAAAAACTATTGTAAATGTTGAAACTCATGATGGAGACACGTGAAGTGATCCCTTTCAGGAGAATCACCCATATGTTTCAAGTACCAAAAAAGAAAATTCTCTGGAACTTCTCCCTTAATCTAAAATTAGTAAATATTGCTACCAATATTTTGTAAAATAATTTTATTTAGAAATTGTTACATTTTCATAATTACCAAAGATACTACAAATTTGCAGAAATCATTACTAAATTGAATTGTCAACCTATTTTTTTCTAATTCAGAGTAAAAAGGTCATTCACTTGTTTCTGGATTACAGGATTAATTACACTAACATCTGGAAAAATATTCAAACTCTTTTTAAGTAAATTTTATTTTAATGTTACAAAGAATAAGAAAAAAAGAATTTATCCGACTTCTCAGATTAAATTAATTAGATAAATTACATAAAATTATTACTTTAGCCAAAAATGGCATTATTTCTGCTTGAAATTTCATCACTTTTCGATTAGGTTAGTAAAAATGTTTTGGTACCTAAGAACTATTTAAAAACTAACTATATTTAATTTAACTCAAATCCACTAATTACATTAAAAAAAAATCCTTAACTGAAATTTCACCTGAAACTTTTAAAACAGAGAGAGTAATCCTCTCGGCAGGCGCTGCTATTTACGGGAAAATACTTACTAATATTTATGATACTTGGGGAAGTAAAACCTTCAATATTTTGAATGAAATTGAAAGGGTGAAAAGCCGCTTAGTTGTTGCAAATGGTCATTAACCAGTGGTAATTTCCAGAAAAGTTGTCACTTGGTTCGATCTTGACTTCTTGGAGCATTATTTCTACATGATTCCAGGTAAAAGATTATGGGGAATCTACTTCCCGCAATCATAAAACGTATTCAATAAGTCACTAGCTGATGAATGGTTAATGTTAAAATTAACAATTGTCAGACTTTTCAGGAAGTGATATAGTCTGGGTTAATCGACTTTGTAGATTTGACCGAAATATATAAATTATCTTCTGACAATGCATTCTTAAAAGATTATTGCCTGACTTTACTGAAATAAAGAGTCATTATTTCCAAAATAATCTCAAATTGTCAGGCGTGTGACAGGTACGCCCGAAGATTAGTAATCCACAATTACACGGGGATTTAATTGTCCCCTAAATTTAATGGCATTTAGCTTATCCAAAAACACTTGTAAGCTAATAATTACATATTAATTATTCTTTTGTAATAATGTTTCTTTTCTTGGAATTAAAATTATTTACTTTAAAAGAATCAATGAACCGTATACAAACGAAAACATAAAAACTACCGCGCCGCTATATTCATCTAAAACTAATAATTACAATAACCCAGATGAGATAATGTTTATTTGCATAAAACTTTGCATAAACGGTGCCTTTAGCAATTAAACGATTAAAACCTCCATCTATATTGATAATTTATTCATCACTTGTAAAACAAGAGGTAATCAAAACAAAATTCCAAGGCTCAGTTTTAAAAGTGAGTATTGAATGACTGTTCTAGATTAGGCAATCGGTTCATTGATACCAAAAGTGATGAAAAAAAAAAGTAGAACAAAGATGGGTATAGGAAGCACTTTGAATGCCTAATGCTAAACATCAATCATGTAATTTAGGACACATGTGATCCAACATTAAGATGATAGTAATGATGGGTATATGGTATATCTACTGTAATTAATTGATAATGTGAGAAATGTAGATGCTTTATGAAATCGCTGGAGGCAAGATGAGGCGAACTCTTATTTTATGACGACGCTATATATAGCTATATAAAAGATTAGGGTGACTTTGCGAAATCAATATACCTTCACGAATTAACTGCTTTACAAGTCTTTTGAAAATGGTTTCTTTTTCAGAATGTTCGAAACTAGATAAGGAGCAAAAAAAGAGAACCTGAAATAAAATGTAAAAAATGTGATTTTTGGTATGCTCTCATGGAAGAAGAACGCGGTCTAGAAACCACTGGATCTAATAAAATGTTGAAACGTCCTTAGGCTGTGGTCGTCATAAATAAAGAAAGATGTTGACCAGTAGAAATTAAACGATAGAAACAGGTTTCGGCCTTAAAACGAATCTGCCCTGGTACACTCATCATCCTCCTCTTTTCGTCTCATCTTCACAGCTTCGTTTCTCACACACTTATTGCTCCAAGTTTCGTCCTCTTTTGCTCCTTTTCCTTCTCCACCCTCGCATCTGGTGATCAATTTCATTTTGACAAATATATATGCCTCGCAGGAATGAGGTAACATCGTCTCTTCCTGGTTTTTTCTGTTTAGTTCTCATGCGTTTGTGGATTTTTTTTTAACCGAGGTTGAATTGAAGAAATATACGTGAAAAGTTATTATTTAGAAGATAGTAATTTTTTTCATAGACATTTTTTTTACCGAATATCCATTTGTCAGAATATTCAACTTTACGAATCTTTATTTGTCAGCAGGGTCGTAACTTAGGTTTTTCGCGTCCGGTGCGAGATACATATTTTGGCCCGCCCTCCCTATATTCCTTAGAAAAATAGAAGTTAAAAAATATATTTAATCAGGGGCAGAGATTTGAAAATTTTTGTTATCTGTACACTTAATATTGGCCGGTGGAGGAAGGGGGGAGAAGAGAAGTAAAATAATATTAAATTAAAGATTTTCTTAATTATCGTAATTATTGTAACGCAAACGCTGACAATTTATTTCATTTCGAGTAAATTTTCGGAATTAGTAACAAAATAATCAAAATAATATAAAATTTATGAAAATCATTACAAATTGAAAAAAAAAAATTAAAAATTGATGAACTTGATTGGAATTTGAGAAAAATAATGGAAAATTGATTGAAACATTGAAAAGTGGATTCAATAAATTAGATTTGAGATAGAAAATGAAAATTTAGGGAATTAATTGAAACATAATTAATATATCTAATTAAAAGATGGAGAAAATAATTACAAAAAAATAAAAGAAAATAAAAATTGTAAAAAATCATTGGAAAATGAGATAAATAATTGAAAATTAAAGAAAGATATTAAAATTTTACAAAAATATTTTAAAATATCGTTAATTAATTGAAGAATAATGAGAATAGCACAAAATTAAGAGAAAATATTTGCAAAGAAATAAAAACCATTAAAAATTGAAGAAAATAATATTAATTTTAAAAAATTACAATATGTATATTTGTAATAAAAAAAAAAATTGCAGAATGATAAAAATAATTGTAAATTGGAAAAATAACTGGAATTTGAGAGTAATAATAAAAAAATTATAAAGTAAATAAAAAAAATAATGAAAATTGAACAAAATAATTGAAAAATAAGATAAATAATTGTAAATTTAAAATTTTAAATTGAGAATGGTAAAAATAATTGAAATTTTAAGAATTTCATTGCAGAATCATAACAATAATAATTGAAAATTGAAGAATTTTTTTTTTTTTATAATCTATAGGAAATTAATTAAAGAAGAATGAAAACAATAACAAATTCGGGGCAATATTTGAAAATTAATGAAAATAATTAAAACTTGAAGAAAATTATTATAATTTGTGAAAAACAATTAAAAAAATTACAATATGCATTTGTAATAAAAGAAAATATTTGCAGATTGATAAAAATAATTGTAAATTTAAAAATAACTTGAATTCAATTGAAGAATAAAATTTGACAATAACTAAAATTTGAAGAAATTGATTGCAAATGATAACAACAATAATTGAAAATTAAAGAAAGTTATTAAAATTTGAGAAAAATATTTTAAAATCTAGGAAATTAATTTAAGAATAATGAAAGTAATAAAAAATCTAAGAAAATATTTGCAAAGTAATAAAAATAATGAAAAATTGAAGACAATAATTTAAGATTGTTAAAAATAATTGAAAAAATTAAAACGTATAGTTGTAATAAAAGAAAATTATTGCAGCAAAATAAAAATAAATGTGAATTTCAAAAATAGGTAACTGAGACTAGAGATAATAAAAGAAAGTTAGAGAATTATTGAAAAATAATTAAAAAGGACAAAAACTAATTTAAAAATTATAAAAATAATTAAAAATTGAAAAATTTAATAAAAATTTGTGAAAAAAGAATTGTAAAAATCACGGAATACATTTGATATAAACGAGACTACTTAAAAAAGGATAAAAATAATTGGAAACTAAAGTTAATTACGGAAATTTAAGAACAAAAATTGAGAACATTACAAAATTTATTTGATGTAAAAGAAAGTTATTGAAAATCCAAGAACATCATTTAATACTTGAAAAGTACAAAAAACAAAACTCGTATTTTGTAAAATTAATTGAAAAATGTTAAAAGAAATTGAAAATTAATTCATAAATAATTAAACTAATTTGATATTGAAGGAAATAATTTAAGCTGAAAAAGTTATATTTGAAAAAGTTAAAGAAAATAATTGAAACTTGCAGAAATTTGAAATTTAAAAATTAGGAAAACATTAAAAAAAAAATGAGAATTATTTTTTTGGAAGGGATTTAACAAATTTTTCTATTTAACAAATTTTTCTAATAATGAGAATCTTTGAAGACAATTTTTGAAATTTGGAATTTAAAAATTAGGGGGAAAATTGAAAAATCATGAGAATCATTGAAGAAAATTTTTAAATCATTTAAATTTAAAATCATAAAAAATAATTTTAAAAAATACGAAATATTTGTAAAGTAAAAGTATTACAAAATGATTTCAAGAATTTTAAATTCAAGAAAATAATTACAAAATTGAAAAAATAATGGAAAATTTATTAAAGACAATGAAAATTTCAGATATATTATTGAAATTTTTGGAATTAACCAACAAAGTATCAAAATAATATAAAAATTGTGAAGATAATGCAAATGAAAAAAAATAATTAAAAATTGACGAAGTATTTGAAATTTGAGATAAAAAAATTGAAGAATGATTAACACATTAAAAAGTGGATGCAATAACTTAAATTTGAGATACTAAGTGGAAATTTAGGAAATTTATTGAAAAATAATTAATATATCTAATTAAAAGATGGAGAAAATAATTGCAAAAATATAAAAAAAGATAAAAATTGAAAAAAATAATTGAAAAATGAGATAAATAAAAGAAAATTTAGGAATTTTATTGAGGAATGAAATTCGAGAATAAGTAAAATTTGAAGAAATTGATTGCAAAATGATAAAAATAATAATTCAAAATTGAAGAAAATTGTTAAAATTTAAAACAAATATTTTAAAATCTAAAGAATTAATTAAAAAATAATGAAAGTAATAAAAAATCCGAGAAAATATTTGCAAAGTAATAAAAATAATGAAAAATTGAAGACAACAATTTTAGTAAAAGTCGAGGTAAAAGTATTACAAAATGATTTCAAGAATTTTAAATTCAGGAAAATAATTACAAAATTGTAGAAATAATGGAAAATTTATTAAAGAAAATAAAAATTTCAGATATATTATTGAAATTTTCGGAATTAATCAACAAAGATTCAAATTAATATAAAAATTGTGTTATAAATAATAAATAAATAATAAATAATAAATAAATAAAATAAATATAAATAATAAAAGAAAATAATTGCAGAATGATGAAAATATTTGTAAATTGAAAAAATAACTAGAATTTAATATAAATAACAAAAAAAATTCGAGAAAAAATCAAAAAGTAATTTAAGGTATTAGTCGCGTAAAATGATTTTCGTCAGATTTTTTTAAAACTTTGTATCTGTATTCATGAGGTATTTATCTATGGAATGAGATCTATCCTATTAATTTTGACCACTTCTGAGCTTCAAAATATTAATTCAAAGTTTATAACTTTTACATGCAATAGCACAAAATGCATGTAAAAAATGTCACTTATATTCAATTATAAAAAAACAAGTCGTCAGTTTTTCAAATAAAACTACTAAGTTACACATTGAGATAAAATAAATCCTTTCAAAAAAAATTAACTTTATTGACCACGCCGTATAAAAAATACAATAATTTAAAAATTCATAATTTTTCATTTTCACGTGGTTTCATTGAAAAATGTCGAAAACGTGTGAGCAATACATCATGATAACTTATAGTACCTGACTTAAAATCGTGAAAATTACATATATTACATTAGAAGTTTTGCGGGAGCATTTACGCGACTAATACCTTAAGAAGACAAAAATTAATTGAAAAATAAAATTAATAAAAAAATAATTGATAGAAATAATTGCTATTTGAACAAAATAATAAAAATTTGTAAACAATAATTGAAAGAATTACAGAATATATTTGAGATAATAAGACTACAATTACAATTATAAGTGTATTATAATTCTTCAAATTTCAATTAATTTGAAATTACATTGATTAAAAATTTAATTAATCCTTGCTTTGAGAATAATAAATTTTAAATTATTTAAAAATTTCTTTAATTTTTAATTCTTCTGTTCTATTATGATTTCAATTATTTGCTACAATTTTTATCTTTTTTTATCATTATTTAAAATTTTTCTTTCAATTCTAACTTTTTTCATTATTTTTTAATTTTTCCCCTAAATTATAAACTCAATTTCCACAAGTTTCAAATATTTTCTTTAATTTTTTCAAATAAATTGATTGACAAAATTTTTACTTAAAAACTAAATTTTACCAAATGAACGAATTATTTCCTTCCTATTAATATTCTTTATATTTATTGATTTTAAAAATTTGATTAAAAGGATGTTTTAAATACAGTAAATAAACACTTTTTGTCTAATAAAGTATTTACAGTAACATTTATAATAATCAACTTCAAACTGTCTAAAAAAAAGTAATCTAATTTTTTTGGTTTTATAATTTTTTTTAATTAAAAAAAAAATGTTGTGTCCCTCCAAGTTTGCGCTCCCCGAGATCTGTGCCCGGTGCCACGTCACCGACGGCACCACCCTAATTGCTAAAAGAGCTTTCTGATTGGTTCGAAATGCTTTCGGATAAATAACCAACCAATCAGAAACCTCTTTTAGCAATTCTGGAGATTCGGAAGGTTTAATATTCTGCCAAATAAATTTTCGTCTATTGCAAATTCAGTCAATGGAATTTTTGAGAAAATAATGTGTCGACTCGCTCAAACAAGACGAAAAATTATATTCCAATTTAAAACACAAATAACAGGTAAAATCCTGTTTCATTATAAACTACACTTAATCGGATCCAAAAGAAACAAATTCCCGTCTTTGACCAAAAGTGTCGAATAAATCATCTGAACCACATATATTAAAAATATTTAAACCACTCCATAAGTTTCGACTATACTACCCTACTTTAGTATATATATATAAAGTCTCTTATTTTTTACAAGACACCTAATTCTTTCAAGCCTTAAATCACAGCAAGAAACACCTTCATCTTCATTTATGACAGAGAAGGTCGTGATCCGATTTACCTGAAATTCAAACTTAAACATGTGGCCGTTATTTATCGAGGGTTATGCTTTATATGAAAGAAGCATGAGCGGAGAGGGGGGGGGGGGGAGAAAGATGCATAAAAAGAGAAAATCTGAAGCATGTATGGCAACATAAGAGGCGCGCCCAGGGCTTCTAGAATTCGTGGTCAATTGGCCGTATGTAATACGGATGTAGTCGAGGTGTTGCCACTGTCTCTTGTACGTCCGTTTGTCTGTCGGTGGTTGTTGTCTGTCGTCTACTGGCGCTCCATTGGCTATGTGCGACTTCTGTATATCGAATCGCTCATGCAGAAGTGCTTTCGAGAAGGCAGATGGGTCTAATATGAACTCGATTCCCGAAGATGAACTCATTCTTTTGCCTTACTCTGCGTACATATGTACGCGGTGTGGCATGTGCGCATCGACACGGAAAGGAACGAGATTTATCGTTTTACTCGTGTAGCGGTACCCCTTGTCGCTAAAATGCAGTGTGTAGATAGACGGACGAAAAACCGGTGGTGAAATGTGTCAACAAGCAAACACGATTTGTAGAAAAGTCGCTTAGTAACGAACAATTTTTCCCTACTTATATTCTTATACTATATAGTATATACCAACCAGCGGAAATTGCCTCTGCTATTTTTCTTCACACTCACTTCCTTTTCCTGTGGTTTGCTTTTTTTCTATTTAGGTTATCATTTTGCAATGACATTCTCTTAATTATACCAGTTTTCAATAAAGTGCTGGAGAAATTGTATATACATATGCAGTAGGGTGTCCCAAAAAATAAAAATATATTTTTTTCTTTGGTCTCACCCCCACAAAACCTTTTATTTTACGTCAAAATAAGTGTACTGTATAAAAAAAAAATCAATTTTAATTTTGACCCTTGGTCCAGGGCCTCTGTATCATTAAAACGTTTAAAATTCAGTTTTCTCAGATGTAAACAAAATGTAAGTGCTAAAGACTGGAAAATGATAAAAATTAGGATAAAATACTATATAAATTAACAGCTGAACCAAATTAAATTTCATTTTCATTAAGTATCAACATCTATTTAATAAAGTTTTGTTTAAAAAGTCATCACATCTTTTTTAAACAATAATTTATCAATATAGTTGATACTTTAAAAAAAGGCAAGTTATGTGTTTTAGCAGTTAATTTGTATTATTTTATACTAATTTATATAATTTTAAAAGTAATTCTTACTTACATTTGGTTTAATATATGAGAACAAATTTTTAATGTTTTGATGATTTAGAGGCCCTATAGACTACGGGTCAAAATTAAAAATAATTCTTTTTATATACAGTACACTTATTTTGACGTAAAATGAAAGGTTTTGTCGGGGTGAGACCAAAGAAAAAAAAATATTTTTATTTTTTGGGACACTCTAATATGCAGGGATCTCAGATTGTCCCCTATTCACCTTTTTTTCCCTATTTTAAAATTTTGCACCTATTTCCCCTATTTTAAAGAATTGTCCCCTATTTCCCCTTTTTCTAATTTTCAGTCTTAAGGGATTACACCATCCTGAACGCCTGAAAATTGGAGGGTATTTCAAGAATTAATTTTGACAAAACTATTATAAATACCACTTTTTAATAATTGGAATACCAAAGTACATGTATTTCACTAAAAAGAAATTCTTGGAAGAAGAAAAAATATTCAAAAATGTCGGAGTTATAGCGAGTCTCGTAAGTTACTTTTCTTAGCGCACGGCCGTGCGGTGTGCATGCTGGACAGCACAATTTTTATCAGAATTCCAAAAACAAAATTTTTTTTTAAACTATGTTAAATTACCTACAGCATGACGTAGCCGTTTTAAAAAAATAATTTTTTGAGCAAATTATTTCCAGAAATATTTAAATTTACTAGCAAAATAAAATTAGTTTTTTCTACATTTTCAAATTATAAAATACAATAATAAATATAAAAAATCGGTAAAGACTATTTATCTAATAAGAAAAAATAAATATTTTAAATATAATATTTAAAAATCAGTTAATATAAATAAAATAAATATTTATGTAGGACAAAATTTATAATATTTTAGAATTAAAAAGAATTGCAAAAAATAATTGAAATTAAACAAAATAATTGCAAATTTTGCAAATTAATTGAAAATATAAAGAAAAAACATCTTTAAATATAAAGAAAATAATTAAAATTTGAGAAAATAATTAAACAAATTACCTAAAATATTTTAAATAAAGGAAAGTTAAACAAAAGTTGAGAAAAATACTTAAACTTTCAGAAGTTCATTGAAATAAAAGAAAATAATTAAAAATTAGAGAAAATAAATGAAAAAAGATAAAAATAATTTAAAATTGAACAGAAGAAATTTTAATTGAAGAGAAATTAGTAAGAAATTTATGGCAATTATAAAAAAAAAACGAGAAAAAGAACGAAAGTAATTTAAAATTGAAAAAATAATATGATAAATAATATAAATAATGAAATAATTGAAAAGTCAGATAAATAGTTAACAATTTTTGAAATTATGAAAAAAATTTAAAGAATTGAAAATTGAAGGAAATAGATTTTGGAAAATAATTGAAAAATGTTTTTAAATTTTAAAACTTGACGAAAATAATTTAAATATGATACAAACAATGATAACTTGTAAAAAATAAATGACATTTAAGTGTGATAATTGAAAAAACTACAGAATTTTTTTTAAATAAAGAAAAAATGATTTAAATTTGAAAAAAATACATGAAGATTTTAGAAATCAATTAAAAAAAAAGAAAATAAATAAAAATTAGAGAAAAGAATTGAAGAAATAAGCTAAAAGTAATTAAAATTTACGATAATTAATAAACAAATTTTGAAATTATGAAAACAAATAAAAATAAATAAAAATTGAAGAAAACAATTTAAATTTTAGAAAAATTCTTAAAAATCTTAGAAAATAATTTTATAATATGAGAAAAACTAAAAATTGAAGAAAAGTCTGGAAGAAAGCTAATTGAAAATTACGATAATTAATAAAATTTTTTGGAAATTATGAAAACAAATGAAAATAATTAGAAATGAAAGAAAATATTTGAATTATTTTCGGAAAAATACTTTAAAATCGTAGAAAATAATTTTAGAAAATGAGAATAATAATCAACAATCGAGAAAAATAATTGAAAAATGATAAAATTAATTCGAAATTGAAAAAAATAATTGAAATATGCTGAAAATAATTTAGGATTGAGAAAGAAAATTAAATTATGATGAAAATAATTTAAATATGAAAAATTGAAAACATTCAATAAAAGTTGAGAGAAATAACTGAAAAAATCATAGAGTATATGTTTAAAAGTAATGACAAAATAATGAATATAATTCTAAATTGTTGAAAATCAAGAAAAATTGCAGAATTTATTTTTAAGCAAAAGAAAATAATTAAAAATTCGTTATATAATGGAAAATTGATGACAGTAATCTAAATTTGAGATAATAACTGAAAATTTAGGAAATTAATTGCATGTGTATATATTTTAAACTTCTTCAAAAACCATAATAAATTTTTAAAACATTTTTCGAAACTTTTTTTTTACACAAATGACAATTAAAAACCAGCACAAAATAAAATAACAGGGGCTAACTTCACTTCAGTTTTTAAAATTTGGACAGAAAAAGAGGAATAAATTTTAATACTAACTAATTTTACTTTAGACTTTAAAACGTGGACAGAAAAAGATGAATACATATAAATACATACTAACTAACTTCAGGAGTTTAGGGAGATTATTATTATTATTATTTAATAACACAAGTTTTCATTTATTTTCGTCATTTTTACATTATTTTCTTAAAATTTCAATTATATTCTAAAATCTATAAATTATTGCCAAAAATATTTAAATTTTCTACTTAAGTTACAATTTACTTTTGTCATTTTTTAATTATTTGCTTAAAAATTTCAATTGCTTTTGTCATATTTCTTAGTATTTTCGTCATTTTCAATTATTTTCTACACGTTTCAATTATTTTGTAGAAACTTTAATTACTTTCTTCATATTTAAATTTATTGACATTCTTTAATTAGTCTATTAAATTACAATTATTTTATTTAAACTGCAATTACTTTCAAATTCAAATTATTTTCTTTAAACTTTAAATTATTGCCATAAATTTTTAAATTTATTACACAAATTTTAATTTATTTTTGTAATATTTCAAGTAATTACTTAAAATTTCAATTAAGTTTTTAATCCTTATTTTATTGTCAGATGTATTTAAATTTTCTACACGAATTTCAATTTAGTTTTGTTATTTTTTAATTATTTTCTCCAAATTTCAATTACTTTTGTCATTATTCAATTATTTTTGTCATTTTCCAATTATTTTCTTCATATTTTTATTATTTCTGACATTTTAAAATTATTTTAAACAAATTTCAATTATTTTATTCAATTTTTTTTTATTGAAGACTTCAGACTTCAATTAATTTCTTAAACTTTTAATTATTTTCCTCAAACTTCCAATATTTTTTTTAATTGTTCAATTATTGTCTATACATTTTTAATTTTTAAACCAGCTTTCAATTATTTATCTCATTATTCAATTAGTTTCTTAATTTTTCAATTGTTTCGTCAATTTTTCAATTGTTTCGTCAATTTTTCAAGTATTGTCTTCAAATTTATAATTTTTAATACTTTCTTCAATTATTTTTTACAAATTTCAATTCCTTTTCTCATATTTAATTTTTTTTGTTGACTTTTTTGAATTATTTTCTTTTATTCCAGCTATTTCTGATAAATTTTTACGCCTTTTTGAATTTTAGAAGGTTCTCTGCATTCACATATAACTTTAAACTAGAAAGTGGATTTTCACGCAAAATAAAAATATTATTAAAAATAATTTTATAAAATTTTAACTTAACAAATTAATTTTTTGTTTAGAAAAAATTGGACTGAACCAGAATTTGGTGTGAAATATTAATTAATTAACAATTTATGTTTTTTTCTAAATCTAGTAAAAATCTGTAATTTTCAACCAATTTTGACGAATAATAACTCATTTCTCGTTTTTGAAAATTCTCTACAATTTTAATTGTTAGACTTTATTAAATAATATTTTGTTTAAAAAATAAATTTTATTTATTTGATAATTATTAGATAAAATATTTATTTAACAAAATCAATCAAATAGAATTGTAGAATATGTTTCAAAGAGCAAAATAAGCTACTAATTGTTCAAATTGACTCAAGTTTCTCAAATTTTTACAAGATTTAAAAAACAAGACAAAATGTTTAATAATCATTATTTGACAACAATTCTTGGCTCAAGTCACTTTTTTCTAAAAACTGTAGAACGGGATCATTTAAAATTTTATAAAATCAGTTTTAATAATATTTTTATTTTGCTTGAAAACCATTTTCTAGTTTGAGTACCATAATACACCTGAAATTCAAATCCAATCATTATTGAATAAAAGTTACCAGCTATTTTGTATCAGCCTTTTTAAATCTTTTAAATCTGTCTATAAACTCCTAATTAACGATCCTGAAAATCTTTCGATACTAAATTTATAGTAAAAATAAAAATATTTCTTTTAAATTTGTCCGCCATTTTAAATTTCGACAATTTGACTTTAAATTCGTAATTAGCGATATAAAAAAATCCCTAGATACCAGATTTCATGCAATTAAAACTATTTTTAATTTCTAAATAGGGTTTCACCCTGTTTTTTAAGTCATATTTATTAAATATGAATATCAATAAAAAAAGTTCTTATTATTTAAAACCATTTTTGTTAAATTTGTCGTACATATTGCGTCCGACATTTTTAATTTCTTAAAATTAATTTTAAATTTGTAATCAGTGGTTTAAAAAATCCCTAGATATCAAATTTATTAAAAATCAAAATACTTCTCTTAAATTTGTCCGCCATATTGTATCCGACATTTTAAATTTTGTAAATATAACTTTAAGTTCGTAATTAGCGATTTCAAAAATCCCTAGATACCAAATTTCCTGAAAACAAAACTATTTTTGTTAAATTTATCCGCCATTTTAAATTTCATAAAATTGACTTTATTAATTAAATAAATAATTAATAAATAATAAATTAATAATAATAAATAAAATTAGTGATTTCAAAAATTTCTAGATACCAAATTTCTTGAAAATAAAACTATTTTTGATAAATTTGTCCGCCATATTGCATTTGGTAATTTGAATTTCGTAAAATTGATTTTAAATTCGTAATTATCAATACCGATAACTCCTAGATACAATATTTGATGAAAATTGAACTATTTCTTCCAAATTTATCTATCATGTGTTGCGTTCGCCATTTTGAATTTTAGAAACCTGAGTTTCTAAAAACCTAAGTATCAGTTGAAAATCTTAATAAATTGTTTTTATTTAATTTTTCCAGAAGCGTTTATTGAAATTAAATATAAAAGATGGTAATATTACAGAAATATAATTTTTTGGATTAAAACAAAAAATTTTTTGCTTTTAAAAATTTGGTTGAAAAAAAGATTTTCAAATTTTCAGTACTTATTCAACATTTTCTGGTAATTTTTATTTTTTCATTCTTCAATTTGTTTCATGTTCATTTGTCTACTTTTCTTAAACCTTTTCCTTTATTTTTTTGAACTTTTTTCCACCTTTCATTATTTCCATCTTTCTTCTTTTTCTAAAAAATTTCACAAACCTTCTCGAATTTTTCGCTTCATTGAAGAATTCTCTTTTTTTATATCAAGTCATTTGATAATAATATTCACGACACTAATTCATCTCTTGTATTATTCTACTTATTTTTTATTTTTTCTAAAAGTTCTCTCGATGACGAATTTTTTTCTAAATTGAGATGTGAAGGTTAATACCTGAATCATAATTTAAAAATTGACCACATATTTCAATGTTTGTGCGTAAAAAAAACACGTTAAATATGATGTTTAAGTAAACCTATATTTTACACTTTAGTACGATTTCGAAGATTAAGAAAATCTACATTTAAATACATTAAATCAGAATTCATAAATCAAACGGAATTTCGTTGATTGCGAAAAGTGAATGAATTAATTCTCTGGAAGAATTTTTTTCAAAAGTTTCCAATTAGATGAAAAGAACCTTCACTTGTAATGAACATATAAAACTTATTTCTGAAATACATAACTCATCAAAATAATAATATTTCCCACGATTCCTTCAATAACTAATGTACTTGAAATATGATTACAAATAAAAAGTGTCAAAAGTCATGAATATTTTCCGAATAAATTTCGTTAAAATAGATTATGTGTTGGTTACAAACTAATTTAGAATTTAAATGGATTTCTCGAGAGGATATATTTTCAAAAAGTTGATTTCATTGACTTTTAATCGAGAGATGAATTTGTTAAATTGTCTCTGATTATCATTATTTGGATTTAATTATTCATACGTTTTGCAATGTTTTTATAAATAGGAATTTTTTTTTTTAGAGTATTATGGACTTTTATAAATACAAAGGAGAGAACAGAGAAAAAAATAAACAAGTATTAAATAGACTAATTTTGACAAATTCGAAAAAAAGGCATAGGTGAAGAGACACAATTGACACAATTAAACTCGATGACTTTATGGTTTTAAAAAAGTAGAAATGATCGAGACAAAACTTTTTTAAACGTGTTAAGGTCACGTTCTTCTCATTTTCGAAGAAAGAGACCTGTCTTAAAAAGGTGGCAGAGGAAAAAATTTAGAAGGGATACAAGCAGAAGATGCTCTCAATGGGAGCATCATCAAAAGAAAGGAATGCAGGTTGCACAACTTCGAGGTCCGATTTCGGATTTTATTGCTCTTAAATCCTCGGCCCAGTTGTTCCAGTATTAAGTTTATTTTCTTTCAGACGAGAGCATATTTTTTACGTCAAAGACACGAGAATGATATCGGATCCAAACTAAAATCAAACAAAATTCAGCTGAGGAAATAAAAAAATCCACACTGAATTGGGATACTTTTGAAACTAATGTAAGGGGTGTATAAGAAAATAGTTGTATACTAAAAATAATGCAATATCATTGTTATTATTACGAAAAAAATGGTTATTGTTACAAAACATTGTTACTATTACAATACAATTGTTATCGTTACAATAACTACGAGTTATTTATTATAAGTTACTAACTTTAGGTTACACTGGAATTCCTTAAAAGTCAGCAATTTGTAGGTAAAATTTACTCTTCAGGAGTTTAAGTGCACTTAGAAAAAAGCACATCATATTTTTGTTATTTATTTTTTAGTTTCTGGAAAAACTAAATAATAATTACTTTCTATAGAAACTATTCAAAGTTTACGCATCTATTTTTCTATAGAAAAGTAAATAAGATCGGTTTGGTTATACCACTTTTTTCATGGAAATGATTTTTTTTAAATTTCTATTTATTACTTCATATCGCCTAAATTTCCAATAAATCTCAAAATTATTACTTAAACTACTTTGCTGTCGATTTAAGTGCATTAAAAAGAATTTCCTCCTACGTCGATAGTTCGAATTTATAACTTCTTGGTCGAATAAAAGTATCACATTCTTCCCGTTGATGTATTTTTTATGTCACTGATGATTCTTATCTTTATTCGTCATATATACATAACTTTAATAGCACCGAAATCTGTGTATGTAAAAGCCATCTTTTCAGTAAACGAATTTTACAGAAATTTTTTTTTATTTAGTTTATTTATATTCCTCGTGTTTTATCAAAAAAAAAAGCAATTGCACGTAAATTATTTTTTATAATTACCTACTTACAAACTTAAATTTTCTGAAAATTTGATTAATTAAAACTAATTTATTGGCATTTTTTATATGTAACTTTGTTATTAACTCCACAAAAAATTCTTGAGTTATAATTTTTTTTCAATTAAGATTTAAAAAATACACTTTGTCTCTAAAAAATGTTGTTTTTGGTCAATATTATTTTTTCCGAGTTGATGAAAACAGCATTTTTATTTTTGGGAAATTCCACGCCAAGATGGCACATTTTTTGGTGACAGTCCTCCGATTTGGATCAAATTTTATAAATAGTTTCTACTTTAAAAACAACGTGTTTAACCAAAATTTTAAGTCTCCATCTCTAAAGATAGTTTCATAAAAGACTTTTTTGTAAAATATGACACTTTTAAAATCCAATATTGAAAAATGTTTGCTCTAATAAACTTGAGATTTAATCAACAAGTTATGGAAAAATTGCTAATAAAAGGAAAATTTTATCAATTTTGTTTGGAAATTGAAGAAAAGAACAATTTTATTTTTGGGGAATTCCATGCTAAGAGCACCCATTTTTTGGTGACAGTCTTCCGATTTTGATCAAATTTCATAGATGGTTTCTACCTTGAAAAATACGTGATTATTCACAATTCCAAGTCCTTATCTCAAAAAGAAGTCTCACAGTAGTCAATTTGTAATAAACAGAGACATTTTGTGAAATTAAGATTAAAAAACATTTTTGCTCTTAAAATGTTCTTTTTGGTCAATAAAATGTTTGAAAATCGATAGAGAATTTGTCAAATAAAAATTCAAGAAAGTATTATTCATTTTTGGGGGAATTCCACGCCAAGAACATCCATTTTTTGGTGACTGGTTTCCGTCTTGAAAAATACGTGAACAACAAAAATTTATAATCTCTATGTGAGAAAAAAGCCTCACAGTAGTAATTTTAGTAAAATTTGTCATTTTTAAAATTAAGATTGAAAAAATGTTTTGCTAAAAAAATGACTTTTGTTTAACAAAGTATTGTAGAAAATTTTTAATCGATAGAAAATTTGCTAAATTACTTTAAACTAAAAAAAAATAACATTTTCATGTTTGGGGAATTCCACGCCAAAAAACACATTTTTTGGTTACGATCGCCGAATTTTGTTCAAATTTTACAGGTGGTTTCTACCTAGAAAAATACTTCAAAAATCTAAATTTCAATTCCTTGTATGAATAAGAAGCCTGAAGTTGATCAATTTAGTAAAATGGGTCATTTTTAAATTTTAGATTGAACAATTTTTCCTCTAAAAAGTTGGGTTTGGTTATTAAAGTATTGAAAAATTGGTTAATCAATGGAAAATTAGCTAAATTACTTTAAAATCAAGAAAATAACATTTTCATGTTTGGGGAATTCCACGCCAAACAACACATTTTTTGATGACGATCGCCAAATTCGGTTCAAATTTTACAGGTGGTTTCTATCTATAAAAATACTTCGTAAATCTACATTTTAAGTTTTTGTATAAAAAAGAAGCCTGACGGTAATCAATTCTGTAAATTGGGGCATTTTTAAAATTTAAATTGAGAAATTTTTACTCTAAAAAAATGGGTTTTAGGCAGCAAAGTATCTGGAAAATAGGAAATCGATGGTAAATTTGCCAAATTAATATAAATTCAAGAAAATAACGATTTCAAATTTGGGGTATTCCACTACAAAATACACATTTTTTGGCGACGATCGTCGAATTTGTCTCTAATTTTACAGCTTTTTTCTATCTATAAAAATACTTCAAAAATCTAAATTTCAAGTCCTTGTATAAAAAAGAAGCCTGATAGTGATCAATTTAGAAAATCGGACTTTTTTAAAAGTTAGATTGAAACATGTTTGCTTTGAAAAAATGAGTTTTAGTCGACACAGTACTGGAAAATTGTTAATCGATGGAAAATTTGCCAAATTAATATAAATTCAAGAAAATAACATTTTTCTGTTTGGGGAATTTCCCGCCAAAAACATATATTTTTTATGACGATCGTCGTATTTGTCTCAAATTTTACAGGTAATTTCTACTAAGAAAAATAATTGGAAAATATAAATTTCAAGTCTTTGTATGAAAAATTTGGGGTATTCCACTACAAAACACACATTTTTTGGTGACAATTTTACAATCGAATTTTTTTTTTAATCGAAAAAACCTATTTTCCTTTAAAAGGATGTTTTTTATTGTTAAAAAATTAAGAAGGTCCGAAAAAGGATGAAGATTTTGAAATTAATGTAAATTAAAGAAAATAACAATTTTAAGGAATTATTTAACTTTAAAAAAAGTACATTTTTAACATTATTAACATTTTTTTAATACTGTCTAAATCCGAATTAGTCAAAAATAACTAATTTGAAAGCAAAAACTCAGTCACTAATTCAAATAGTTATATTACTACTAATAATTCAGTAAGAAACAACTAATTTTTAGTTAATTTTATTTTTATGTTATGTCAAAATAACTAATCTTTTAGCAAAATTCTGTTTACTAATTCAATTAGTCAGATTTCAACAATGTTTTTGTTATTTTTTTTTACTAATAATTAGTTATTTTTAACTAATCGATGAAATAAAAACTCAGCCACGATTTGACTAATAATTAGTTATTTTTAACTAATTTAGATTTGGAGAGTAAGTTTCAATGACATATATTTTTTTAACCCCCATTAAAGTTGAGTTTTTGAACCAAAAAAGTCTTTTTTTTCTAAACAAAAAAGATAATTTCTTTTAACCTAAAAAGTGTTACTTTCTCCCCAAAATAATGATCGCAAAATTTTTCTTAATTTTTATTTTAGTCAACAAAAAAGTCGACTTTTTAGACCTGAAAGTGTAATTTTTATCCATCTCCAAAAAAGTTGAGTTTAAGAATAACTTTTTTATCCAATATAAACCATACAAAGTTTATCATTTTCTGTGATGTTATCAAAATTTTTATCACAAAATTTAAATTTACATTTTTTTCGAATTCAACTTGATTATACATTCCTCAATACAAAAACCATCTCTATTAAATTTAGCCATTAAATAATTATTAAACTAAATTAAACCAAAAAAATGTGTATTTTTCTCGTACAATTACCCCGTCAGATTACCCACAAATTTCGCGATCTCAAAAAAAGACCGTATCCCCAATCTCTTAATACATATTACGTTTACTTGAATGTTCGTCAATCTTCCAGTTAAGAAGTCTACTCAAGAAATTGTGGAAAATGGGCGTGTTTAGAATCACAACTGGGCATTATATTATAATAAAGAAAACTCGGAAATAGTTTTAGTCCCAGGAGAGAGAGAGCCAAGTCACAAAGAAGAAGAAAAACCCTTTTTCCCAGCAATCTGTTTATGACAAATAAACATGTTTATAAACCAGCTCAAAACTTAAAATCCCAATCCCTTTAACTTCAAACCAGAACAACTTTTTCCATTTGAAAGATCCAAAAGAGCGACTAGTTTTTGGTGAAAAGGCCCACACTTTGCTTGGCGAGAGAAGCTAAAAGAATTGAATATTATAAAAGACATTTCCGTGAACATTGGAAAGCAAAGTATCCCTTACGGAAGTTTGTGATTTAGGATCATCTCTAAACTGAAGATCCTTTAAATCTGAAGAATCAGTAGCTCGTGGTACCGGCAAAGCAAACTTGCCAAAGAACGCTTTAACGAGTCCTTCTTAATAGGATTTCCTCGACTTTCAAGAACCAATCGGAACGCGGTCAAAACGTTGTTAGCTTTCTTTTGCCCCCGAAAAAGGGTCTCATTCTGCATTTGAACCGAGTCTAAAATTATTATGAAATGCGTGCTGTCGGGAAGTCCTTTTGGTCACTCCCCACAGGACTTCAGGTCGACGAATCCTGAATAGCCACTCGAGCGGGGTCACCGTATCCAAAGGATGTTTGCCCACAAAATCGTCACAGGGTGCACAAATATCGAAACGATTTCAAATCTTGATGGTCCTTATGCCTCCTTAAATCATCCAAAAGATATATAAATTTAATCGACTTTTATATTGTCCCTGTAACGAATCTTTTTTTTTTTTCTTTCTCTCCTTTTCAACTCGAGCATCAGGCGAAAGGCCCTTTTTTTTAATGGGCAGTATTTTAATGGCCCTAGAGTCTATCTCAACAGATATATATATATAATCAAGCTAGAACGATAATGTCTTGTTCTATAATTTATTTCCTTTCGTCGAAACTTTGAGAAACACTTTTTAATTTCAGAAATTTCGAAATAATTGATTTTTATCCGTGTATTATGAATTTTTCTAGTGAATTTCATAATTTAAATCAAAGTTAAATAAAAATTCTTCTGGTCAACTTTTTTTTTTTCATGTTTTTTTAGCGCTGATTCAATTATCGAGTAGAAAGTATACATGAACATAATTTGTCCTCTGACACCTGTCAAAAAATGGTCCATTTTGCTTCTTCGTCAAATTAAGCTGCCAGCTGAAGAATTTATTTTCTTGTCACCAATCGAAGATCGACTTTGGTATTTTGCCAGGGGGATCGGTTACGGTATCGCGGCACAATTTCGACCTGTAAATTATTATTACCCTGCAACCGATCTCGTTTCTTTACGACCTACGGCGAAACTGCTGGTCCTCCTTGTATACGGTTTTTTTTAGTTTCCAAATGATCGACACGGAGTGTGTTTATTGGTATGACCGAGCGATAAAAAATCAGGCGACAAGTTGAAAGGCTTTTACGACTTTGCGATCAACAGTTAATAAAAAAAAGGAATCATTTTTGTCAAGTGGGAATCGAGCAGTGCGTGTTTGAATTTCATCGAAATCCTCCAACCGGAACAAAAACTGGAATTGGAATCTTGAAAATAAGAGTCTTTTATTGAAATAATAGTATTATTATTTCTTCCGCGTCAGCACAAATATTTACTTCCTCGTGGAATAAGCGATAAAGTAATTTGTTAAAAATTTGCAAATTGGGATTTATTTTTTAAAATTTTGACAAAATGTAAACTTTATATAGGTGAATAGATTTTTTTGAAGCAAAAAGTATGGTTCTGTTTTATATATTAAGTTGAATTTATAAGTTAGAACAATTTTTTTTTAAAAAACGATTCTTTTGAAAAATGAATATTTAATACAAAATTTTGTAGTGGTTATTTTTAAACACCCTTGTGTCTGATGCCAGATTTCAGTAGTAAAATAAATAATCTAAATTTTATTTAAATTCGTTTTATAATTACTGAAAAAATTACTAGAGTAATATGAAATAACTAGAAAGTCACGGCAAAAACTGTAAGTTTATGAAATTACTGGAATTTATTGAAAAATAACTAGAGGATGAAAAAAACTCACTAAAAAATGTAAAAATAACTAAATTAATAGTAGACAAATAGTAAACTAGGAAAAACCAATAAAAGGGGAGAAAATATTTTGACATTAAAAGAAAAACTAGAAAATAGGGGAAAATTACTAAAATTTAAGAGAAGAATAAAAATTGAAGAAAAATAAGAAGAAAATAACGATAAAGTAGTTGAGTGTTAAAAAATTATAAACATTACTGCAAATTAAACAACTAGATAGAAAAATTACATAAAAACAAAACAATCACTAAAAAGTTTTTAAAAGTAGCAAAAAATGAAGAATAATTACTATAAAGAAAGTAAAAGAAAAACGAGAAATTAAATGGAAAAAACATTTTAGAAAAATTACATAAAAGTGAAGAAAAAATTACTGGAAATTTATAAACTGACTAATAGATGATGGTAATATCTAAAAGAATTACTATAATTTATTATAAATCACTATAAAATAAAGAAAAAATCATAGAAAAATTCTAAATTTAACTGATTTAAAGAAAAACGACTTAATATGCACAAAATTAAAGAAAGAAATATTTAGACATGAAGAAAGATAAGTAAAAAATAGGAGAAAATTACTAGAAATGTAAATAATAATTACAAATTGATTAAAAATAACCGTACAATATAAAATTACTAAAAAGTCGAAAAAGAATAATAATTAATTGTTGAAAAATAATTAGGAAATAAAAATAAATCACTGCAGTATTAAACATAACTATATTTAACATAACATGTTGATAAAAATTAATATAATTTATTGAGAAAACAACTAGAAATTGTAAAAATGTTACCAGAAAGAAAAGCACTAACTAAAATTCGTTTAAAAATAACTAAGAAAAGAAGACTAAAACTAAAATGAAAAATTAAAATTTGGAAGAAAATAATCTGAGAATTTTTGAAAAATAACTAGAAATTGATGAAAATTACTGGAATTTATTTGAAATTAATTATAAAATCTACAAAAATCTATGGAAAATGTAGAAATAACTATAAATTGAAGAAAAATACTTACTCTTTAAATCTGAATTAGTTAAAAATAACTAATTATTAGTAAAATTGTGGCTGAGTTTTCGTTTTATCAATTGGTGAAAATAACTAATTATTAGTACCTAAAATATCACTAAATATTAGTAAAAAAATTTATAAAAATAGTCAAAAATTGAATAATTGAATTAGTAAACAGAATTTTACTAAAATATTACTTATTTTGACTTAACCTAAAAATGAATTTGACTATAATTAGTTATGTTTTACTAAATGATTGGTAGAAATATAACTTTTTAAATTAGTGACTGAGTTTGTTATTTCAAATAAGTTATTTTTAATTAATTCAGATTTAGAGAGTAAAAATAAGAAATGGAAATTTAGAAACTAAACAATATTTAGACATTAAAAAAACAAAAGAAAATGGGGAAAATTTTCTAGGAAGTCAATATTTCTGCAAAGTAAATGAGGAAACAAAATTTTAAAAAGTAACCAGAAAATGATAAAAATATAACTAGAAGACGACAAAGATAAGTAGACATTTTGTCAGAACAACCATAAATTTAAAAATAATATAAAAAAAAATTACTGAAAAAGAGCGAAACAAATAAAATTGTAACTTTCTATAATAAGCAAAATTTGATGAAAATTATCCGTTTTTAGTGAAAAATAATGAATAAATGAAGAAAACCTGTAACAAATGTACAGATAATTTAGTTTTGGTAAAACTACTATCAATATACTTCGAAATAATATACTAAGAATAAATAACTACTAACAAATAAGAAAAATATTTAGAAGCGACAAGATATTTAAACATTAAAAAAAATAGCTAGAAAATTTAGATAAATTAGTAAATTACAAAAAGTTTAAGAAAGGCTGACCGAAGTATATAAAATTAGCTAGAAATAAGCATAAATTAATAGAAACGAAAATAAGGAAAATATAACTAAAAAGTGCAAAAAACAAAGGAAATTTCGAAAAATAACTATAAAATTTAAACATTTACAGAGAAGTAAAAAAAATCTGGAAGGGAGAAACATAAATAAAGAAAACTAAAGAAAATATGAATAAAATAATAAAAATATAAATAAAAAATAATTAGAATATGCTGTAAATTTACTGGCAAAATATATATTTCTGAAAAATAAATGAGTTATTAAAAACTAAATAAGAATTAGAAAATGAGACAAATATATCTATAAAGTGACAAAAAAGAAATACATTTTTGAAAAAAACTATGAAACTTAAATAAATAAAAAAATAAAAATAAAAAAAAGCTTGATGTAAAAGAAGATAAAAAAACGATTAGAATGACAGTAAGAATGAATATAATAAGCGAAAAGCTATTGGAAAATTAAAAATATAACTATAGAAAGTAAAAGCAAAATAAGAAGAAAATGGAGTAAAGGTACTAGAAAGAAAAACAATAACAGAATAATTTAAAAATTGTCTAGAAATAGTTAGAAAAGGAAAATGAATTTAAATACTGTAAAGTAATAAACAGTACAAAAAGCAGGCGCAATGCGCCTACAATTGAGGGTTTCGTGGCTTTTTATTATTGATTTCAAACAAGTCTTACCCACACCCAGAAAATGGTAAAAAAAATGTTCTTTTTAAATTTTTTAAATTTTTAGTAACTCCTATTTACTTCCTGATTGAAAAAATGGTACATATTAGAGAAATGTCAAAAGAACCGACTGCTACTGAAGACTTTTTGAACAAAGGAAAACTAATTCCAAAAAGAACATTTAAAATCATAGGAGTTAAAAAATTCAAAACCGATGAGTGAAATATTTGGTATTTTAATTACAAATAAAATATATGTTTTGACATTATTTTATAATTTTTCATTCCACGTAATATTTTCGTATAAAAATTTTTTTACTTTCAACGATTTTCTTCTAAATTACTCAATTTAAAAAAGAATAAGAAAAACATATTTCAAATTTTGTTCATTAAATATTAATGTTTTATTTATTTTAATTTTTACAATATTTTAATCTTTTTAAAAAATTTTAATATAACATATTCCACATAATACTTTAATACACAAGTTTTTTTACTTTCTAAACTTTCACTTTATTTATTTAATATTGTTACAAAAGTCATACATTTTTGTATTTAAAAAAAAAAAAAAATTTACTTTTGTAAAATTAAAACTTATAACTTTTATTATTAAAATTAAAAAACAGTTTAAAAAAAAATTTTTTAATGAAATTGTAACGTGAAATAACTCATATAAATAATAATTTAGCCTTTCTTTTTTTATTTATGTCAAAATTTATATTTTAATTTCATTAAAAAGGGATTTTTTACATAATATGTTATACCATTAGAGTTAAAGATTAAGAAACAAAAAAATTTAAATACAAAAGGAAGGAGTCAAAATTATAAAAAATGTGTATTACATAATATGTAAATGAACTCCAAATTATTAATACATATTTAAATATCATATTTCATAAACAAATTAATACTTTTTTATTTAGATTTATTGAGATGCAAATTGGTTACCTCCTCGTGGTGCATCTTGGCAACAATATCTCTGTTAATATATAAATTATATATTTTAACAATCATATTGGCTAAATACCAATGACATTCATTGGTGAACATAATAAATTTTTAATTTTAATCTCCATGTATCAAGGTTTGAAACGGTCTTAAGGAACAACAAAACAAATGCCAAGGATCAGTGTGTGAAATATCAATGTCTCAAACTATCACTTCAATTTGAAATTCCTCTCCAATTGATAATAATTAAAGAAAAAAACGTTAGCGGTTTATTTTGGTCTCAAATTCAATACAAAAATCTAAGGTATTAATGTATTAAAT
This sequence comes from Ganaspis brasiliensis, assembly GCA_037103525.1. Taxonomy (NCBI): domain Eukaryota; kingdom Metazoa; phylum Arthropoda; class Insecta; order Hymenoptera; family Figitidae; genus Ganaspis; species Ganaspis brasiliensis. The sequence continues at coordinate 210,486 of JAZKLR010000714.1, forward strand.
AAAATTGTTTCCAGAACCAATCGGGTAATTCCGTAACCTTTCGGGTGTTTTTCGGAACTATTCGGGTGTTTCCGTAACCATTCGAGTGTATTCGGAATCTTTCAGGTATTTTCGGAACCATTCGGGTGTTTCCGTAACCATTCGGGTGTTTCCGGAACCTTTCGAGTGTATTCGGAACCATTCAGGTGTTTCCGGAATCTATCGGGTGTTTCCGGAACCATTCGGGTGTTTCCGGAACCATTCGGGTGTTTCCGGAACCATTCGGGTGTTTCCGGAAACATTCGGGTGTTTCCGGAAACATTCGGGTGTTTCCGTAACCACTCGGGTGTTTCCGTTACCATTCGGGTGTTTCCGTAACCACTCGGGTGTTTCCGTATTCACTCGGGTGTTTCCGTAATCATTCGGGTGTTTCCGGAGCCTTTCGGGTGTTTCCGTAACCACTCGGGTGTTTCCGTTACCATTCGGGTGTTTCCGTAACCACTCGGATGTTTCCGGAACCATTCGGGTGTTTCCGTAACCACTCGGGTGTTTCCGTAACCACTCGGGTGTTTCCGTTACCATTCGGGTGTTTCCGTAACCATTCGGGTGTATTCGGAACCATTCGGGTGTTTCCGTAACCACTCGGGTGTTTCCGTTACCATTCGGGTGTTTCCGTAACCACTCGGGTGTTTCCGTTACCATTCGGGTGTTTCCGTAACCACTCGGGTGTTTCCGTAACCACTCGGGTGTTTCCGTTACCATTCGGGTGTTTTTGTAACCATTCGGGTGTATTCGGAACCACTCGGGTGTTTCCGGAACCACTCGAGTGTTTCCGTTACCATTCTGGTGTTTCCGGAACCATTCGGTTGTTTGCGTAACCACTTGAGGGTTTCCGTTATCATTCGGGAGTTTCCGGACCCCTTTGGGTGTTATCGGAAGCCTTTGGGTGTTTTCGGAACCATTCGGGTGTATCCGTAACCATTCAGTGTGTGAAATATCGTCTTAATCTATGAATTCAATTTAAAAGACGTCTTAAGGTAGCTATAATTAAAGAAAAAAACGTTAATGGTTTCAAAGATATTTTGGTCTCAGATTCAATAAAAAAATCTAAGGTATATCTACCTTACCAATATCAGCATCAAAAACCACCCTTTAAAATTGCCCCTTAATCATTAATTATGTGTTGAACTCCCTCTAGCACACAACCTAAAATGACAGCTATTGGTTCGTGTGTTTCCGTCTCTGTCTCTCACTATCACCCTCTCTCTCGCGCACAACCTAAAATTGACAGCTCTTGGTTCGTGTGTTTCCCTCTCTGTCTCTCACTATCACCCTTTCTCTCGCGCACAACCTAAAATTGTCAGCTATTGGTTCGTGTGTTTCCGTCTCTGTCTCTCACTATCACCCTCTCTCTCGCACACAACCTAAAATTGACACCTATTGGTTCGTGTGTTTCCGTCTCTGTCTCTCACTATCATCCTCTCTCTCGCACACAACCTAAAATTGACAGCTATTGGTTCGTGTGTTTCCGTCTCTGTCTCTCACTATCACCCTCTCTCTCGCGCACAACCTAAAATTGACAGCTCTTGGTTCGTGTGTTTCCGTCTCTGTCTCTCACTATCACCCTTTCTCTCGCGCACAACCTAAAATTGACAGCTATTGGTTCGTGTGTTTCCGTCTCTGTCTCTCACTATCACCCTCTCTCTCGCACACAACCTAAAATTGACAGCTGTTGGTTCGTGTGTTTCCGTCTCTGTCTCTCACTATCACCCTCTCTCTCGCGCACAACCTAAAATTGACACCTATTGGTTCGTGTGTTTCCGTCTCTGTCTCTCACTATCACCCTCTCTCTCGCACACAACCTAAAATTGACACCTATTGGTTCGTGTGTTTCCGTCTCTGTCTCTCACTATCACCCTCTCTCTCGCGCACAACCTAAAATTGACAGCTATTGGTTCGTGTGTTTCCGTCTCTGTCTCTCACTATCACCCTTTCTCTCGCGCACAACCTAAAATTGACAGCTATTGGTTCGTGTGTTTCCGTCTCTGTCTCTCACTATCACCCTCTCTCTCGCACACAACCTAAAATTGACACCTATTGGTTCGTGTGTTTCCGTCTCTGTCTCTCACTATCACCCTCTCTCTCGCACACAACCTAAAATTGACACCTATTGGTTCGTGTGTTTCCGTCTCTGTCTCTCACTATCATCCTCTCTCTCGCACACAACCTAAAATTGACAGCTATTGGTTCGTGTGTTTCCGTCTCTGTCTCTCACTATCACCCTCTCTCTCGCACACAACCTAAAATTGACAGCTGTTGGTTCGTGTGTTTCCGTCTCTGTCTCTCACTATCACCCTCTCTCTCGCGCACAACCTAAAATTGACACCTATTGGTTCGTGTGTTTCCGTCTCTGTCTCTCACTATCACCCTCTCTCTCGCACACAACCTAAAATTGACACCTATTGGTTCGTGTGTTTCCGTCTCTGTCTCTCACTATCACCCTCTCTCTCGCGCACAACCTAAAATTGACAGCTATTGGTTCGTGTGTTTCCGTCTCTGTCTCTCACTATCACCCTTTCTCTCGCGCACAACCTAAAATTGACAGCTATTGGTTCGTGTGTTTCCGTCTCTGTCTCTCACTATCACCCTCTCTCTCGCACACAACCTAAAATTGACACCTATTGGTTCGTGTGTTTCCGTCTCTGTCTCTCACTATCACCCTCTCTCTCGCGCACAACCTAAAATTGACACCTATTGGTTCGTGTGTTTCCGTCTCTGTCTCTCACTATCACCCTCTCTCTCGCGCACAACCTAAAATTGACAGCTATTGGTTCGTGTGTTTCCGTCTCTGTCTCTCACTATCACCCTTTCTCTCGCGCACAACCTAAAATTGACAGCTATTGGTTCGTGTGTTTCCGTCTCTGTCTCTCACTATCACCCTCTCTCTCGCACACAACCTAAAATTGACACCTATTGGTTCGTGTGTTTCCGTCTCTGTCTCTCACTATCACCCTCTCTCTCGCGCACAACCTAAAATTGACAGCTATTGGTTCGTGTGTTTCCGTCTCTGTCTCTCACTATCACCCTTTCTCTCGCGCACAACCTAAAATTGACAGCTATTGGTTCGTGTGTTTCCGTCTCTGTCTCTCACTATCACCCTCTCTCTCGCACACAACCTAAAATTGACACCTATTGGTTCGTGTGTTTCCGTCTCTGTCTCTCACTATCACCCTCTCTCTCGCACACAACCTAAAATTGACACCTATTGGTTCGTGTGTTTCCGTCTCTGTCTCTCACTATCATCCTCTCTCTCGCACACAACCTAAAATTGACAGCTATTGGTTCGTGTGTTTCCGTCTCTGTCTCTCACTATCACCCTCTCTCTCGCGCACAACCTAAAATTGACAGCTCTTGGTTCGTGTGTTTCCGTCTCTGTCTCTCACTATCACCCTTTCTCTCGCGCACAACCTAAAATTGACAGCTATTGGTTCGTGTGTTTCCGTCTCTGTCTCTCACTATCACCCTCTCTCTCGCACACAACCTAAAATTGACAGCTGTTGGTTCGTGTGTTTCCGTCTCTGTCTCTCACTATCACCCTCTCTCTCGCGCACAACCTAAAATTGACACCTATTGGTTCGTGTGTTTCCGTCTCTGTCTCTCACTATGACCCTCTCTCTCGCACACAACCTAAAATTGACACCTATTGGTTCGTGTGTTTCCGTCTCTGTCTCTCACTATCACCCTCTCTCTCGCGCACAACCTAAAATTGACAGCTATTGGTTCGTGTGTTTCCGTCTCTGTCTCTCACTATCACCCTTTCTCTCGCGCACAACCTAAAATTGACAGCTATTGGTTCGTGTGTTTCCGTCTCTGTCTCTCACTATCACCCTCTCTCTCGCGCACAACCTAAAATTGACTGCTATTGGTTCGTGTGTTTCCGTCTCTGTCTCTCACTATCACCCTTTCTCTCGCGCACAACCTAAAATTGACTGCTATTGGCTGTGAACGACGGACGGACGGACGGACGGACGGACGGACGACAAAGTCTCACTATAAGGGTTTCGGTCCCGAACCACGAAACCCTAAAAAAAGAAGGAAAAAATTATTTAAATATACGAAAACAACTGGACGTTGAAGAAAATAATGGAAAAAGTGAAAAAAAGAAGCAGAATTTAAAAAAATAACTAGGAAGTGTAAAAGTATCTTTCTAACGAAAAATAACTAAAATATGGTGAAAAATAACTATAATCTAAAAATGAGTTAGAAAGAATTGCCAAAAAAATAAAAACATAACATTTAGTTAAATAAAATAATTGTAAATTAAAAAAAGTATCTAAATTTATTAAAAAATAACTAGAAAAAAATAGATATATTGGTGAAAATTGCAAAAATGTTTTGAAAAATTGCCACTTTCTAAATCTGAATTAGTTAATAATAACTAATTTAAAAGCAAAAACTCAGTCATTGGAAAATTGGCAAATTAGAAAATTTTTTATTATTGGAAAATTGATAAATCGGAAAATTGGAAAAGTGGTTATTGTAAAATTGAAGAAATTGAAAATTGGTGAATTGGAAACTTGGTGAATTGGAAAATTGGTAAATTAGAAAATTAATCTGGTAAATTGAGAAATTGGAAAATTGGCAAAATAAAAAACTTGCTAAATTGGAAAAATAACAAATTGGAAAAATTGGTAAGCTGGTAAATTGAGAAATCGGTGATTCGGTTACTGGAAAATTGTCAAATTAGAAAATAATAAAAGTAGTTTTTGTAAAATTGGAGAAACTTAAAATTGGTGAATTGAAAAATTTGTAAATTAGAAAATGCTTAAACTGGTAAATTGAGAAATTGGAAACATGGTTATTGTAAAATTCGGGAAACTGAAAATTGGTGAATTGGAAAATTGGTTATCGGAAAATTGTCATAGTAAAAACCTTGGTAAATTGGAAAATTACTAAATTGGAAAAATGGGTAAATTGAGAAATTGGTACCTAAATTGAGAAATTGGTGATTCTGTTATTGGAATATTGGCAAATTAGAAAATTGGAAAATTGGTTATTGTAAAATTGGGAAATTGAAAATTCATAAATTGGAAATTTGGTTATTGGAAAACTAGCAAGTAAAAAAGTTGGTAAATTGAGAAATCGGAGATTCGGTTATTGGGAAATTGACAAATTATAAAATCGAAAAAGATGTTATTGTAAAATTGGAGAAATTGAAAATTAGTAAATTAGAAAATTGTTTAAACTAGTAAATTGAGAAATTGGTGATATGGTTATTGGAAAAATGGGAGAAGTGGGAAAATTGGCAAATTGGAAAATTAACAAATTGGAAAAAGTTGTAAATTGGTATATTGAGAGTTTGGTGATTCGGTTATTAGAAATTTGACAAATTAGAAAATTGGAAAAGTGGTTATTGTAAAATTGGAGAAATTGAAAATTCGTAAATTAGAATATTGTTTAAACTGATTTTAACTTTAAATTAGAGATTTGGTTATTAGAAAATTGACAAATTAGAAAATTGGAAAGTTATTGTCAAATTGGAGAAGCTGAAAATTGGAAAATTGGAAATTTGGTATATTAGAACATCAATTAAACTGGTAAATTGAGAAATTGGAGATTTGGTTATTAGAAAATTGGCAAAATGGAAAGATTGAAAATCGGTAAATTAAAAAATTGGCAAATTAGAAAATTTTTAAACTGGTAAATTGAGAAATTTTGTTTTTAGAAAATTGGTATAAAGTAAAAAAATTGATAAATTGGAATATTAGTAAATTAGAAAAATTGGCAAAGTAGTAAATGGAGAAATTGGAGATTTGGTTATTAGAATATTGGAAAAATAGAAAGATTGAAAATTGATAATTAATTGAGAAATTGAAAATTTTGTTTTTAGAAATTTGGTAAAGTAAAAAAATTGGTAAATTGGAATATTAGCAAATTAGAAAAATTGGCAAACTGACAAATGGAGAAATTGTAGATTTGGTTATTGGGAAATTGGCAAATTAGAGAAATTGGTAAATTGGTAAATTATAAAATTGGACAATTGGAAAATAAAGAAATTACAAGTATATTATAATTTAGAGCGCTTTGGAAGTTCTAGTTGAAATAAAGATCTGTAAAAAAAGTATGAATTACTAAAATGTGAGAAAGAACTTAAGGTTCAAGAAAAATAATCGAGAAGTAAAAATTAAACTAAGAAATGAATAACTAAGAAATGTATTAAAGTTATAAAGTAACCATTCGCTGGTGAATCAGAATGTATTAAGAAAATAACTAGAAAATCTACAGGTTGGGCAAAACGTATACCTATGCACCTGAATGAAACTTTCGAAACTTTTTCAGAAAGAAGAAATTATTTCCCTAATGATCATCATTTTATAAAATGAGTTATTTACTTCTTAAACGTCTGATTATCCTCGTTAATTATTATTTGAAAGTAGAAATTCATAATTCTTGATTTCATTCCTCAAGTACTGCGACAGTGTTAATGATAGATTTAACTTATTTAACAGTGAAAAAGGGAGTGAAAGTTATTTTTTGGGAAAATTAGTGAAAAGTTCGAGAAAGTGCGGTGCATTTAAAATCAAATGGACCTCATGCGTCTTTGGTTTTAATGGGCTATAAAAGATAATAACACTCAAAACCATAGATTATATACATTAATTCTAATCATCTCTGAAGAAATTTTTAAACTATTTTACTCAGTTTCTTGTAACGCTACATTTAAAAAATATTACATTTATTTAGAAATAGTTTTTTTTTATTCTTATTTATACACACAAAAAAAGTGTTTATTAGTCCGCTAGGCATACAAATTTTTATCATTCCATTGCACAACATGAACTCGGGGATAAAACATGAAAATTCTTTTTATGAGAAATATCAGATTGAAATTCGTGAATCACGATGTATAAGTATCGATGTTAAAACAGGAAATAAAATACAAGCGAATATATAAATTTTAATAACACACCCCTGTCTATACATTTTCATTTCTTATATATATATAATGAAAAAAAATGCAACATTCCCTGTATTTTTACAATTGTGCTGATATAAGCCTGGAATCGTTGCACTGATTAGAAATAAAGGGAATTAATTTATTGGAATTGAATATTCCCTGGTATCGTGAGTGGGTAGAAGTCGAAGGGCAAGATGCATCGTGAAAATAGCATCGCAGCGATATTAAATTGCAGATAAAGGCTGCTGTGGTAAGGTCGTATCGCGTTTCAGGTGTGCAAGGAACATTGATTTTCATGCGAATTCTCCTCTCTTGGCATCTCGCATACAGAATTTGTTACCATAGAATATATCCTCTTGGTGTATTAATTAAATATCGATTTCTCACATTATATTGTGGGAAAAAATTTCAGGTTAAGAGTATGCTCCTTTTGCTATTTGGTTTTTTTTTTTTTTATAAAAGATGAGTTAAACTATGTAGTTAGTATAATTTCGTTTATATGTTTTGAGGAAATATGAATAGAAATAATAGTAGTGTATGAATAGTGTAGAAATAATATAATGAGTGAATAAATGTGTAATGAATAAAATTTTTTTTCCAATAAATCAAAATGACTTCATAACTGACACGATGCTCCGGATCTAACATATATTTTTTTTTTTTTCATCGAATGAATCAAACCAAAAGAGAGATAAATCGATCCGACACGCTGGAGAGTTGACTTTCGTTGCTCGAATCTATACTATACTCTCATTAGTGTCATTCAGCAATTATTCACAGCGTCTGAATTTGAAGCGAGTCCCAAAAGTGTCTGAGCATCAACCGAAAAACCAGCTCGTGACAAATCGAGCAGATGTCGTTGTCTCATTAGGTTTTGCACTTCACTACCCATTGAACTGATAATTTGTTATACCCACTGATGTAAATCACAGATCATTAATCGATAATTTTTCAATCATATATTTTACTCAGAGGTAAACAAAAAACAGACCCAAATAGTGACTTGAGTTTCTTATGTATTAAAAATAGAAAACCGACTATTTAAAACTTATTGATATATATACATTCGGCTCCTCTCGTCCAGATCCGTAAACATCAATTATCTGTGAACGACAGACAGACGGACGGACAGACAACAAAAATTCCGTAACGAGGATTTCGAACCCTCGATTACTGATAAAGTTACTAATAAAGTTCCTAATAAGAACACTGATAAAGAAAGCAAATAATTTATTCTCAAATGGTGAATTATCAATTTTGTAAAAAGTTACGAAAACAGTATTTTTTTCCCTAGGGAGAAAAAATGTTAAAGATAAAATTATTAGTGTATATTGCCAGCTCATATTTTTACACATCAATTATCTTTGAACGACAGACAGACAGACAGACAGACAGACGGACGGACAGACACCAAAGATTCATATCAAGGATTTCGAACCCTCGATTACTAATAAAGTTACTAATAAAGTTACTAATTTTTATTCCGAGGTAAATAAAAACCCAAATACTGACTTGAGTTTCTTATAAAGTATAAAAAGAAAAACGACTATTTAAAACTTATAGATTCTATTTTCTTTACCGAGGGAAATTGGTAACTTTCGGCAATTTTCGGCTGTTTTCGGACCTGCTCGGTATCATCGGACTCTTTCGGGTAAGATCGGAAGCTTTCGTCTGGAGACCAGAACCGTAAATATCAATTATCTGTGAACGACGGACGGACGGACAGACGGACAGACATTATTCATTCATTATTATCATGAATATTTAAATTTTCTACCCAAGTTTCAAATTATTTTTTTCAATTTTAAATTACTTTTGTCATATTGTTAAAGTATTTCGGCTATTTTTCAATTATTTTCTACATATTTCTACTATTTTTGACATTTTAAAATTGTTTTCTACAAATTTCAATTATTTTATTCAATTTTTTTATTGTCATGAATTTTTATATTTTTTACACCAGTTTCAAATTATTTTCTTCAAATTTCAATCATTTTCGTCATCAGTTTTATTATTGTCATGAATTTATTCATTTTTTATACCTTTTTCGATTATTTTCTGCAAACTTCAATTAATTTCTTCAACTTTCAATTATTTTCCTTAAACTTTGAATATTTTTTTTAATTTTTCAATAATCGTATTTAAACTTTTAATTTTTACTCCAGCTTTCAATTATTTGTGTCATTATTCAATTATTTTTCAAACTTTTCACTTATTTGCTTCAAAATTTTAATTATTTCGTTCCAATTTTTCAAATTTTGTTTTCATTTTTTGATTTTTAATCGATTATTTTCTTTAATATTTTCGAATAGTTCTCTTTAAATTTCGATTATTTTCTTCAAAATTCAATTAATTTCTTTAACTTTTAATTATTTTCCTTAAACTTCTAATATTTTTCTCAATTTTTCAATACAGTCAATAAATTTTCCAATAAGTCTCTATAAATTTTTAATTTTTACACCAACTTTCATTTATTTATGTCATTATTCAATTAGTTAATTAAATTTAACTAAAATTAATAATTATTTGCGATTATTAAAGAATTTTCAGATTTATACGAAAACAATGAATTTTTTTGAAAAATGTCCTGGAATTTATTTATTGTCATGAATTTTTAAATTTTCTACACCAGTTTTCAATTATTTTTGCTTCAAATTTCAACAATTTTTTTCATTCTTACTATTATTGTTACAAATTTATTAACTTTTTACTCGTTTTTCAACTATTTTCTACAAATTTCAATTATTAGCTTCAAACTTTAATTTCTTTCTTCATATTTAAAATTTTTTACCATTCTTGAATTATTCTCTTCAAATTTCAATTATTTTCTTCAAACCTTAATTCGTTTTTTCACTTTCAATTATATTCTCCTCAAGTTTCGAATTTCTTTTTTTCAATTTTTCAATTATTGTCTATAAATTTAAAATTTTTACAGCTTTCAATTATTTATGTCGCATTATTCAATTATTTTCTTAACATTTCAATTGTTTTGTCAGTTTTTCAATTATTCTCTTTAAATTCTTAATTTTTTACACCAGTTATCAATTATATTTTTGTCATTATTCAAATATTTTTGACATTTTGAAATGATTTTTTTTTCAATTTTTCAAGTATTATCTTCAAATTTAAAATTTTTTACACCAGTTATCAATTGTTTCTGTCATTTCTCAATTAGTTAATTGAATTAACTAAAATTAATAATTCATTTGCGATTATTAAAGAATTTTCAGATTCATACGAATGCAATGAATTCTTTTGAAAAATTTCCTAGAATTTGTTTATTGTCATTCAATTTTTCAAGTATTATCTTCAAATTTTTATTTTTTTACACCAGTTATCAATTATTGATGTCATTTCTCAATTATTTTTTTTTAACTACAATTTATTTTTTTCAATATTCAAATATTTTTGACATTTTCGAATTATTTTCTTTAAATGTCATTTTCTTCAATCATTTTATTATTGTCATACATTGTTTAACATCAGATTTAAATTATTATTTGTGTAATTATTCAATTCACTATTTGAATTTCAATTCAAAATTATGATTCACATTTTAATTAAATCTTTAATTTTGTAATTATTGTATACAATTTTTCAATTAATGTATTAAAATGTTTATTTTTCATTCCATTTTTAAATTATATTTCTTATTTTTCATTAATTTTGTTTTTTTTTCAAATTTCAGGTATTTTTAATATTTTTTAATTTTTTTCTTCAAGTTTCAATTATTTCAATTATTTAATTTATTTATTTATTAGATTGGAAGCTTTCGTCGGAAGACATTCAGCCCCTCTTGTCCAGAACCGTAAATATACAGCAATTATCTTTGAACGACAGACAGACATACAGACAGACAGACATATAGACAGACAGATAGACAGACAGGCGGACGGGCAGACAGACAGACAGATAGACGGACGGACAGGCAGGCAGACATACATACAGACGGACAGACAGACGGCGGACGGATAGACGTACAGACAAGCGGACGGATAGACGGACGGATAGACAGACAGACATGCAGACAGACATATAGACAGACAGAAAGACAGACAGACGGACAGACAGACGGACGGACAGACAGACGGACAGACAGACGGACAGACAGGCAGGCAGACTGACAGACAGACGGATAGACGGACGGATAGACAGTCAGACTGACAGACAGACGGACATGCGGGCAGGCGGACGGATAGACAGACAGACAGATAGACAGACGGACGGACATACATGCAGACAGACGGTCGGACGGTCGGACGGATAAAAAGACAGGTGGACGGACGAACAGACAGACAGATAGACAAACGGGCGGGGGGACAGACAGGCAGACATACTTACAGACGGACGGATAGACAGACTGACAGACAGGCGGACGGATAGACAGACAGACAGACAGACAGATAGAAAGACGGACAGGCAGACGGACAAACAAACAGATATCCCGACAGACAGACGGACGGATAAACAGACAGAAAGATAGACACCAAAGAATCTTAACAAGGATTTCGAAACCTCGATTACTAATAAAGTTACTAATAAGAACACTAATATAGAAAGAAAAGAATTTATTCTCAAATGGTGAATTACGCATATTTTATAAAAACTTTCGAAAAGAGTATTTTTTTCCCAAGAGTGAAAAAATATTAAAGATAGAATGGCTCGTGTCTGTTGCCAGATAAAGCAGTCTCTTAATACGTAAATCATTAGGAATGTTATCAAACAGGGAAGAAAATGCGGAAATGCAGTGAAAAAAAGTTGCTTTTCCAAAATGTGCAGAAAATCCTAGAGATTTAACAAGGATTTGAGTGGCATCCTGTGGGGGATCAGAAGGAATCGCGATCTGTCGGTCAGGATGATCGTAGATCATTGTATCTGCTGCGTGTACCTGTACCTTTCGACCCTGGAAAGACATAAAGCAGATGCGAGATATCCGCTTCCAGTTCCCGTGGGGTCGTCTTCGGGGTGACTTCCAACTCGACTTGCAGATCGAAGATTCGCCCACGCCCTCTTTCGAGAGCTTCGCAATCGACAGGGCACAAGGTCTCGTCGATGCTTATGTCTTCTCGATTCGTGAATATTCTACCATTTCCGATGTAGAGTGAACCAAAAACAAGAGAGACAAAAAAATCAACTGGAGTGTTTAACAAAATTTTTTTTAAAACTATTTGTTCTAAATAAATATAATCAAAATAATATAAAATTTGTAAAAATCATTACAAATTACTAAAAAAATAAAAATTGACGTACTTGATTTAAATTTTAGGAAAATAATTGAACAATGATTAAAACATTGAAAAGTGGATACATTAACTTAGATTTGAGATGATAAATGAAAATTTAGGATATTAATTGAAAAATAATTAATATACTAAATAATTGCAAAAGATAAAAGAAAGTAAAATTTAAAAAAAATTATTGACAGACGAGATAGATAATTAAAAATTGAAGAAATTTATTGCAAATGATAACAATAATAATTGAAAATTGAAAAAAATTATTAAAATTTGAGAGAAATATTTTAAAATCTAGGGAATTAATTGAAGAATAATGAAAATAATAAAAAATTGGAGATAATATTTGCAAATTAACAAAATAATTAAAAATTGAAGAAAGTAATGTCAATTTGTGAAAAATAATTGAGAAAATTACAAGATAAATTTGTAATAAAAGAAAATTATTGCAAAATGATAAAAAGAACTTTGAATTGAAGAAATAACTGGAGATAGAAATAAATAATAAGAAAATTAGAAAATGAATTAAAAAATAATTGAAAATGACAAAAAGTAATTGAAAAATGATAGAAATAATTCAAAATTGAAGAAAGTAATAGAAATTTGAGATAAGTAATTGAACTTTTTGGAATAATTCAAAATATTGAAAATAATATAGTGAAAATTGTTTTAAATTAAAAAAAAATTAAAAATTGACGAAAGTATTTGAAATTTAAGAAAAATAATTAAGGAAGGATTAAAAAATAATTAATATATCTAATTAAAAAGTGGAGAAAATAATTGCAAAAAGATAAAAGAAAATAAAAATTCAAAAAAATAATTGAAAATTTAGGAATTAAATTGAGAAATGAAGTTTGAGAATAATTAAAAATTAAACAAATTGATTATAAAATGATAACAAAAATAATTCGAAATTCAAGAAAATTATTAAAATTTCGGGAAAATATTTTAAAATCTAGGAAATTAATTGAAAAATAATGAAAGTAATAAAAAATCCGAGAAAATATTTGCAAAGTAATAAAAATATTTAAAAATTGAAGAAAATAATTTCAGTTTGTTAAGAATAATTGAAAAAATTACAACATATATTTGTATTAAAAAAAAATATTTGCAAAATAGTGAAAATAATTGTAACTTGAAAAAATAACTGGGAATTGAGATAAATAATTTAAAAATTAAAAGATTAATTAAACAAGAATTGAAAAAGACAAAAAATAATTGAAAATTGATTGAAAAATATATTTAATAACTTAATTTAACTAATCGAAGAAAATAATAAAAATGTGTAAAAAATAATTGAAACAATTAGAGAATATATTCGAGATAACAAGACTACAATTACAATTAAATAATATAATGCTTCGAATTTTAATTAATTTTAAATTTTATTTATTAAAAATTTAATTAATTCACGCTTTGAAAATAATAAATTTTAAATTATTTCAAAATTTTTTTAATTTGTAACAATTCTTTTCTATTTTGATTTTAATTATTTGCTACAATTTAAATCTATTCATATCGTTTTTGAAAAATTTTCTTCAATTTTCCCTAAATTTGAAAATCAATTTCTGCAAGTTTCAATTATTTTCTTTATTTTTTTCAAATAAAAATGTTTCATTTTTAATTAGTTCCTTCAATATTAAATTAGTTCATTTATTTATTAATTAATTTTTATTTTCTTTCGTTATTTTTCAATTATTTTTGTAAAATATGATGTTTGTGTTTGAATTAGCACAGATTTCACTACATTATTTACTAACACGATTAGTAGAAATATAACTATTTAAATTAGTTACGGAGGTTATTGCTTTCAAATTAGTTATTTTTAACTAATTCAGATTAAGAGAGATCATCTCTTAACATAATTTTTGGTTTGTCAAACTTTTAGAAAAATTAAATTTCTATTTAGCTCAAATCTTTTTTATTCGAGTTTTTACCTGGCACAATTTTCATTGAATCGAATTCCCATTTTACCGAATCTCTATTAAGTTAAGTTTTCTTTTCACTGCAACTTTCGATTCAATCCAATTTTTATTAGTTTAAAAAAATTCCCCACTTTTTTGAGTTTTTATTGTTTAAAGTTTATGTATTAAACCAATAATAATTGCGTAGTTGAATTTCGATTTTGAAATCTAAATATTTATTTATCAGAATTTTATTTCTTTTGATTTTTGTTAAACCCGAATTTTTATTGAATAGAATTCTTATTTAATTTTATTTCATTACTCATAAAACATATAAAGAATTATTTTTAGGTAAATTTTTATTGAATTAGATTTTTATCCGAAATTTCATTCTATTCACTCCATTTTTCAATAAACTTTCTTTAATTTAATTCTATATTAAAAGATTTTTTGTTTAGTCGAATAATTTTCCTTAAACACAATCTGCACTGAGTGGAATTTATTTTTACAAATTTTCATTAAGTCAAATTTCTGATTTTTAAAATATTTGGACATATTCCTTGTTATGAATCTTTGGTGCCTATCTGTCTGTCTGTCCGCCTGTCTGTCTATCCGTCCGTCTGTCGGTCGGTCTATCTGTCTATCTGTCTGTCCGCCTGTCTGTCAGTCTATCCGTCGTCTGTCCGCCTGCCTGTCTATCCGTCCGTCTGTCTGTCTATCCGTCCGTCTGTATATAATAATCATCTATCATTATCCTTCATTTTGAATTCTAAAAATCTAATCTAAGATTCTTTTCATTTTATTTTGCTTCTTATTTTTGTATTTCCTTTTTTTCCCAAAAACACCAAAGTAACAAGTTTCAAAACAATTTGATTAATTTTTCATTTCTGTGTCCGCCATATTGAATATTTAAAATCCGACCTGAAAAACCTCCTTGTAACAAGTTTCAAAATAATCCACTTGATTTTTCGTTTTTCGTCGGCCATATTGGATCCTCCATTTTGAATTCTAAAAATCTAATCTAAGATTCCTAATATCAGTGACCTCAAAAAATAAATAAAATTTACCCTAAACGAAAAATCAACTACATAAAAAGTCCATTAAATACAAATTTTGTTAAATAGAATATATCTGCGATTATAAAACTGCGTCTGTAAAAAAAAACTCTGCAAAATAAAAATTTTTTAAATTTAAAAAATCTTTTTTCCCTTTTTTTTTTTTAAATTCAGGTTAATTTACCAAATCATTAGGCAACAAATTTGTCGATTCCAAGAAAAATGCGTATAGAAATTGAAGTGGTGTTTTTTCTCACGATTGAGAGTGATTTTCCAGCATGTCGAATGACTCGCGACACTTGAAAGGACGATCGATCTGATGTCATATGGTTGCTGTAAAAAGGGCAACGTTTAGTGGTGGCACTCCCCCAATATTTTGACTACCGTGTCAACGATGTAACGCAGCATTCAAGTTGCTCTTCGGCCCGGAACGCCATTCATTTCTTCCAGCATAAATGGCACGCAGATTTATCGAACGACGTGTCGCCGGTTCAACGCCATGCATCCACGCGGTTAGATTTGTGGCTTTCGAGGTTTTGTTCATACTCCATAAAGACCAAATGGGACGGTCCCGTATGTGAGCTAAAAAGGTTCGACAATCGATCTTTCAAATTTCGCAACTTATAACTTTCAACAATCAACCCCACTTGATAATAAATTAATGTCATTTTCAAAATGTCACTTTGTACTCTCAAGTTCACTGAATAAGAGTATTTCAGGAGTTGAAACTAAAATTTTCTTATTCTTCACTGGATGCTTTTATTTTTTAGAAAATTGTATTTTTATTTTTTATAGTTAATGCAAAATTGGAAATTATATAAATTTATTATAACTGCGATTTGGCTCTCGGAAATAATGTCCCACAAATTTCCCGTCGCTAAATTTCTTGCCGAAACTTTTATGCGCAAACACTATAAAATTACAAAATGAAACTTCGTCGCAAGAATTTCTATTGAAGATCAAAATTTCAATTATAAATTTCACTTGATATTTTCATCAAATTTTGTTAAAAATAATTGTAAACAATTAATATTTAAATCAATTGCAAATCTATCGTTGACAATAGCTTATATGAAACAAAAAGAAAAGCTACAAATGTACATTTTTAAATAAAACACAGATTTTATAAACAACCAAAATTTAATCCCTAACTAATAAATCATTTCCGGAAATCCCAGACTTTCGAAAAGCTAATTTTCAAACGTATAAAAACAGCAAAAACAAAAATTCCTCTTTGTACAGAGAGTAGTAAGAACTTTATAATATTAACATAATCACATTTAGATGACTTGTTATTTTTATTTTCGTGTATTCCGATAACTTGAAACAAAAACATATACTGAGAGATTTACAATGGATTAAACTTCAAATACAATGAGTGACAATGGAAAAAAATTTATGAAGCAAATAAGTCTGTATAATGACTTTAATAATGGGAAATTTTTGTTGTACTTGTTGTTTATTTAGGGAGCAAATTTTGACTTTTCCAAGGGAGTTAATTCGTGTCATCTTTAAACAGATTTATGAGATATTTTAAGTAGATTTCGGGGTAGTTTTAGTGCAAGGCAACCACAGACTCAATTGCGTTATGGTAAACCGTAAATTAGTGAAATGACCTAGCTCAATAGGAGGCCTGACTACTACGCACGTTCAGATTGTTAAAGGCTTAACGAGTATATTCTACGCATTTTACAGCTCTCTAGGTGGTGCAAATGTTATGAAAGGGCAAAACTGAAGTAGGCGGGCTGCTCCCTTTAGAATCTAAAGAATTAAATCACTGCAGTGATTTCTACACTTTCTAACCTTTTAACCCTACTGAGTCTTCTTTCAAGAAATTATCCGTGCAGAAGCACGGAATTTCTTGCAAAATTTAGCTAATTTTTTACTTTTTTATTCCTATTAAAATAATGAAATGATTTTCGAAATTTTCTCCTTTATTCTTAATTTTTCTCTCATCGCTTAAACAATATAGTCACTGATCAGAAGTTGTTAGCTTTAAAAAAAATAAAAGTTTTAGTAAATTATTATTATAAAAGTAAATTATTTAAATTAAATTCAAAAAGAATAAATTACCTGCTTTTTCGCACTAAATTTAAGTGAGTCTATTTGACTTCACTGAGAAAAATAAAAATTCAAACTTAATATCTTTGTCATCAAAATTAACATTTTTAATATCTAAGATACAGTCTGAAAAAAAATTAATTCAAATGCATTATGTTGATTTTTGAACAAGAAAATTCATATTTTCTAGTACTTAGAATTTTTTTTTTAATTTTCATCAAATTGCAATTTTTAATTACTTATAATTTATAATGTAAAAAATATAATTGTTCACAATTCCATTAAAAAATTCTAAATGAAAATATGAGTTTTCTAGTTCAAAAAACAAGATAATGCATTTGGACAAAATTTTTTTCAGACTGTCTGTATCATATATTAGGCAAAATTTAAATAAACTGGGGTCAGAGAGACCTTCTTAATGATATCTTAAGTAATTCTACAAAGTTTGGCGTCAAAATATTTATTATTTTAAGAGAAAGTTTTATTGAATAATTTTGCCTATACTTGACGTCATAATCCATCACATGCCCTTAAGTAAAATAATCGAAAATAAATATGAAAAAAAATACCAATGTCAAGAAAAACATTATTCACAAGTTCTAAAATGGTGACACATACACTGGAAAATACTCCCTAATTTTTCTAATAGATAACACAACTTAACAACCCCTAAAAACTAATCTCAAGAAACATAATCGAATTTTTTTTATAACTTACCAATTTCTAAAAAAAAATTCTAATTAACTTCTAAAAAGGTAAGAAATACTCTGGAATACACCCCTTAATTTTTCCAATTAATAACAAGAATTGAAAACCCTTAAAAACAACCCTTAAGAAAAATAACACGCGAAAAATTTGAAAAAATGATTAAATTATACAAAAGAATACTAATTAGGTTCAAAAAAGGTGAAACATTCATAATTTAAAAATTAAACTGAAATTAAAAAAAAATTGATAATAATGGAGAAGAATTACAAAACGTGAAAATAATTCACAATTGAAAACAAAATTCGAAAAATGGCTAGATTAATACACAAAAAAAAAAAATAATTGAAAAACTCAAAGAATCATTTAAAAACTTTAAGACACTAATTGCAAATTGAAAAAATTGTAGACAATAATTTCAAATTGCGAAAAATAGTTAATAATTAAAAGAAATAATTGAAAAATGAGAATAATTAAAGAATTTAAGACAATATCTACAAAATGACCAGATTAATAGACTACTGGAAAAATTGATAAAATATAGCAAAAACTTTAAATTTAAAGAAAATAATTAGAAATTGAAAAATGAAGAAAATTATAGGAATAATTCTTGGAAATAATTGCGCATTGAACGAATGGATTAGAAATCGACAAAAATAATTGAAATTGAATAAAATAAATGAAATTTTAAATTCAAATTTGAGAAATATAATTAAAAATTGAAAAATGTATTTGAAAAAAGGCGAAAGTTATTGAATATAGAAGAAAACAATTAAAAACTGAAAAATGGAATTGGAATTTAAAGAAAAAATTGAGAATTGAAGAAAATAAAAATTTGAAATTAATGAATCTTATTGATAATGGAAAAAAATAATTGGCGAAAGACCAGGATTTAAAAATATTAAAGAAAATAATTGCCAATTGAAAAAAAATCAAAAAATGACTAGAATAATGCACAACTAAAAAAATAATTGAAAACGTTGAAAAACAATTCTATAATTTTAAGAGAATAAATAAAAATCTTAAATATTGTACGAAATAACTAAAAATTTAAGAAAATAATTATTAACAGAAAAAAAAATTGAAGAATAACAAGAATAATAGCAAAATTGAAGATAATTTCTGAAAAATGACGAAAATAATTAACAATTGAAAACAAAATTCAAAGAATGGCTAGATTAATGCACAACTGGAAAAAAAAATTTTAAAAATCAAGCTATAAATATTTAATTTAAAAAATAATTAAAAATTGAAAAATTAAGAAAATTATAGAAATAATTGAAAAAAAAGATGAATGAATGAATTTTAAAAATGAAATTTTTAAAACTTAATTAAGAACTGAAGAGAATAATTGAAAGTTATTGAATATATAAGAAAACAATGAAAAACTGAAAAATGGAATTGGAATTTAAAGAAAAAATTGAGAATTGAAGAAAATAAAAATTTGAAATTAACGAGTCTTATTGATAATGGAAAAAAATAGTTGGCGAATGGCGAGGATTTTAAAATAATAAAAAAAAATAATTGACAATTAAATAAAATTAACAAACAATTACTATAATAATGCACAACTGAAAAAAATAATTAAAAACTTTGAAAAATAATTCTAAAATAAAAGAATAAATAAAACATTCAAGTATTGTAAGATATAACTAAAAATTAAGGACAATAATTAATAAATGAAAAAAAAATAATTGAAAAATAACAAGAATAACTGGAAAACATAATTTAAAAAATCAAGCTGTAAATATCCAATTTAAAAAATAATTGAAAATTGAAAAATTAAGGTAATTATAGAGATAATTGTTGGAGATAATTGGTAATTGAACAACTGGATTGCAAAAAATTGGATCGAACAAAATAATTGATATTGAGCAAAAAATTTACAATTGAAGAATGGAAATAAAATTTTTAAAACTTAATTAAGAACTGAAGAGAATAATTGAACAACTGTACTTAAAATTAAAAAAACATTTTGATATTCGAAAAAATAATTGAAAATTGAAAAATATGATTGAAATTTGAAGAAAATAATCAGAAATTGAAGAAATAAATTGTAATTTCAAATAATCGTTTATAATTGAAAAAAGTCCAGTTTTTTGGTATATTGAATAAACTTCATTGAAAATTGTAGAATGGAATTGACTTTAGAAAATAATTCATAATTTAAAGAAAATTACAAAATGACGAGAATAATTTAATAATAAAGCAAATAATTGAGAAATACGCAAAATAATTGACATTTGAAAAATAAATTCCAAAACTGTCGAGAATAATCTACAACAGAACAAAATAATTAAAAAAGTTAAAAAATAATTATAAAATTTAAGGAAAATAATTGTAAATTGAGAACGGTTGAAAATTATAGAAAAAATTGTAGATTTGTTTACACACTAATTTCTATCACTTTTTTGAAATATTTAATTATTCTTTCTTGCAATTTTTTCTTTTCCAAACAATTTTTTTGGTAGGTTATGTTTTATATTGCTTTTCTGTATTTTTAGAAAATCACTTAGGTAACTTTCATTTCTTTTTAAAAATGTTTTTTTATGCGTTTAATAATACTTTTTTATTTCTTAGATTTTTTTAATTTTATTCTTTTTACAAAAATTACTTCAGTTAATTTTATACAGTTTTATTTTAACAATATTTAAAAAAATGTTTTTACCTTTCCAGTGATTAATTTTATTTATTATTATAATTTGGAAGTTGTAAAATATAATTTTTTTCAATTTTATGATATTTAAAATATTTATTTGGTTTTTTGTCATTTGTCATAACCTATTAATTTTTATAATTTTGAAAGACGTTTCTTCTTTTATTCAATTTTTCGTAAATTTGATCTTATAATAAATTTTTTCATTTCAGCAGAATTTCTCTATTTCTTATATTGGTTTTTTTCTTAAAATTGTTAAATTGTTTTTACGTAATTCTTCATTTAAAAAGAATTACTTCTTCTTGCTTGATTTTTAAAGTTTTTTTTTGTCTTTAGTAAAATTTTTCCGTTTTTTTTACTGATTATCTTATTTATTTTCCTAATTTAAAAAAACGTGTTCGCAAATATTTTAACTTTTTGAAAATCATTTTTTCCTCTTTTTTGTAATTTCAATTTTTTGTTTTAAAAACTTTTACTGTTAATTGCGTAGTATTTTTATTTTACAAAAGCAATTTAATCAATTTTCCTCAAACTGTTTAATATTTCATAACGCATTATTACCATATTCCTTAATTTTCTTTCTTTTACTTTCATGGATTTTTTAAACTTTTTTATTTTTGAAGAATTTATTTTTTTTGCAGGTTTTTCAATTAGTACATTTTCTACGTCTTTTATTTGCTTCAATTTTTCTATTTCAATCCCGTGTGACAGAACGTTTTGGTTGTTTGAATATTATTTTAAAAATTGTTAATAAATAAATTAAAAGCTAAATTAAATAAAATAAATAGGTACCTATAATGTTTTTTGTAAACTTAATAATATTAAATATTCTTAATAACGAGAATTTTTAAAGTATGTTAAAAAAAATAAATAAATTTATAATGTAAATAATTTATTATAAAATTGGTAAATTATTATATAATATATAAAGTTATCCTTGTTTTAATAATCTATATGTTTATAAGTTAATTTCTCTTATTTAAAATTATTGGTATTTTATATATTCGCGGGTAATATTATGTCGCTGAAGTAGTTCTGGTTCTTCGTGCATGCGCTACTCTTCCTAGCAGAAAAAACCAATTATCAGTTATTCAATAAAAGAGATCGAATTTCCGGGCTTCCGCGTCGCGAACAATTGTTTGACATAAAAAAAAACAAACACAATTTGTACATTAAAATGCCTATCGAGGCAAAAATTTTATTTATATTAATTTTACGGATTTTATGTGACAGTGAAGAGGTAAGCAAAACGTGACAAGATCGAGTTATTTACTCAAAAACTTATTTGGCGAAGCAATTTAAACAAAAGGATTAATTATGTGGGCCTTGGATAGTTCATTTATATAGTTTACGACATATACGTGAAGGTCCTAGCTGATATTTAAAAAGTATTTAGTAAACTTAACCAACAAAAAAAACCTGACAGTCTTAACAGTGACTAGCGAAACGGTCACAAGATTTTTCCACACGGGATGTTAATTATCCTTAACTTTCTTATCTGTTCATTCATAATACTGGTTTTAATAAAATTTCATTTTTTACATTTTGTTAAGATTCTTTGAACATTTTCTCCCTTGTTTAAATGATTATTCGCTATAGACACTCTGATATGATAAAAATGCAGAAACTTTTGTTTTTTTTAGGGGGGACCAGAAATTTTTTTCTGCTTCAGGCT
This sequence comes from Ganaspis brasiliensis, assembly GCA_037103525.1. Taxonomy (NCBI): domain Eukaryota; kingdom Metazoa; phylum Arthropoda; class Insecta; order Hymenoptera; family Figitidae; genus Ganaspis; species Ganaspis brasiliensis. The sequence goes on from JAZKLR010000714.1 coordinate 232,713, forward strand.
CGTGACAGCCTTGATCCGATCCTGTTGTTTAGACAACAAAGTGGGGGGGGGGGGGTTGAGGGGTGACAAACTTTAAAATTCGAAAATTTAATTTTTAAGACCCACCTTGCTGTATAAATTTTTTAAACAATTGTGAAGTCATCCCAGTTGAAATTGTCAAGTTGAAACTATTTAAACGACAATATTTCTTGTCCCTCGTGTATTTAACGATAACTTTATCAAAATGATGTTGCGGACTTGAAACGCAAATTGAATCTAATTTACGATTGGTGTGCTACTAAAAACGGGAACTTATTCTTAAAGAGGATCAAATCTGGAAGAAAAGCTATTAGTTTATCAAA